>JAXQQM020079844.1:0-15229 GCA_034641835.2 Pinus albicaulis | reverse complement strand
TTTGTTGAGTATAATGCATTGTTGGCATTATGATGGTTCTCAAATATGTTCTTTGAAGTCTTTCTGGTATTGGTCATAAATGGTCATGAAAGGGTTCTATTGAGACCCATGATGTAAATTGTAATATTCTCAGTCATGTATGGACTAGTCAAATTTGTAAAACCCACTGTTGGGTAGCCTAGTCAAATTTCAAACCCACTTCGTTGGGTAGTTGAGTCTCATATGTAAATCCACTTGGATGGATAATTGATGTAAGTATGAGTCTTTGGTGATAGGAAGTTCATAGAGTCATGTACTTAATTGAAAAATATGTTTGAAGATTCAGCATGAACTCAGGGGGAGCTTGGCCACTTCAGTACATATCAGATCTGTAGAACGCTTCTTCCACATGAGAAGAAAAGGGGAAGAGTATGTTAGTTTTCGATCCGCCCTTTGCCCTTGATGTCAAAGGGGGAGAGTGACATGGTGTTTGAATGAAGAGAAAGAATGGTGTCAAAAATGGAGAAAGTGACATGGTGTCATTGTATTCTTAATGTACCTATCTGTTGTGGTGATCAAACACCATCGTGGTTGCCATCAAGTCCAAAGGGGGAGATTGTTGGAAATATGATGCAGAGTGTTGTCCTTGATGGCAACCCACTGAGTAAAGATGAAGACATGCGACTGTTGACATGTGTTGTCCTTGATGGCAATCCACCTGATGAAGTTATTCTTGACTTGATGGACTTGGTAAATGATGTAAATCTGATGTTTGTTGACAATATGATGCTGAGTGTTGTCCTTGAAAAGAAACCCACTTGATGAAGATGATGACAACTTACTTGATGAAGTTGTACTTGAGAGAATATGTTCCTGATGAAGAAAATATGATGTTTCTACAGTGTGTACAGAAGGAAATGAAGAAAAGAATTCAGAATGTGCTCAAAATATGATGAAAAGAGTATGTCTCTTTGTATACGCGGATTGGCCTAGGGAAAGTCGCGTATGGTTGCCATCAAGTCCAAAGGGGGAGATTGTTGGAAATATGATGCAGGATGTTGTCCTTGATGGCAACCCACTGAATGAAGATGAAGACATGCGACTGTTGACATGTGTTGTCCTTGATGGCAATCCACCTGATGAAGTTATTCTTGACTTGATGGACTTGGTAAATGATGTAAAACTGATGTGATATGATGTTTTGATGCTAAGTGTTGTCCTTGAAAAGATGATGGCAACTTACTTATTGAAGTTGTGCTTGATAGAATATGGTTTGATGAACCAAATCTGATGTATCTACAGTATGTACAGAAGGCAATGAAGAAAGGAATTCAGCATGTGCTAATTCTATGATGAAAAAGAGTATGTTTCTTGGTATACGCGGATTGGCCTAGGGAAAGTCGCGTATGCACGCGGAAAAGAACGTGCCAAGTCGCGTATGGGCTAAAGCGCTCAAAAAGTGCAAAACCAAGGGTAACCACCATGGTATTGACCCATGGTATTGGGTAATGATCAGCCTAATTGACCCCGTCCAGGTAGTTTTGGGCTCATGGTATTGTTTTGGCCCATGGTATTGAAAAAGGGGCTCATGGTATTGAAAAGGATAAACCTATATAAGGAGAAGAAATTCATTGTGCAAATCATGAGTGTGGGTGCAAGATGTCTGAGCTTGAATGAATACTTCTCTCTGAAGTATATCTGAATGGAAAGGGTTACACTTGAATGATAAATCTGATTGTATGATGCACCAATGATGAAGAAGGGGATCTAGATCTGAATTGCTCTTGTATTTTCTAGATCTGATTATGGAAGGCTTAGATATGTGATGAGGCGAACATCTAGGCGAACATCTGTCTGAAGGAAAAGGGTAGATCTGAACTGAATATCTGATCTGATGAAGTATGCTGCTCTGTAATGATTGAAGATCTATACGCTACTTTGCCGCGGAGGAAGCGCGTATATACGCAGCTTCGCTGAAGTGAAAGCGCGTATGCGCAATGAAATATACACTGAGGTATACGCTGGTTTGTGTGGACGGAAGCGCGTATATACGCGACATCAGTGAAGGGAAAGCACGTATGCAAACTAGGGTTTGCTGAAGCAAGGGGTATGAAATATCTGATCTGTTCTGCTGTGTTTCTGCTATCTGATCTGTGTTGATATGTATCTGTTGATGATGTATGTTTGTGCTTAAAAGTATGGAAAGGGTTCGGTCTGGAAATATGATGAATTGTGGCATGCAAGTTGTGTTCTATTGAAGTGGTTGGATCCAGTGTGAAAATTGATGAAACGTGGTCCAAGGTGGTGCTGAAGGTTGTAGCCTTCAGTCAGGGGGTCGTAGCTCCCTTCCAGGTGAGGCTGGTAAACGAGATCGGGGGTCGTAGCTCCCTTCCAGGAGAGGCTGGTAAACGAGTCAGGGGGTTGGAGCTCCCTTCCAGGAGAGGCTGGTAAACGAGCGCAGGTGGGTGCCTGCGTGCTGGTAGAGTCTGCACCAGCACATATGTTGTAAGATGTTTTCTCTGTAATAAAATATTGAAGGCTGAGCAACTGCAGCGGTGGTTTTCTCCCGACTTGGGTTTCCACCTAAAAATCCTGGTGTTCATGTGTGATGCTTTGTGTGATGATTTATTCTGTTCTTACTGCACATGTTTACTGCTTATTGAATATCCGATGAATAAATGATGGAATGATTTAAGTGAAGAATTAATGACATAAATAGATATCTGTGTATACGCGAGTTTCGTAAAGGGTATCCGCGTATATACGCAATTCTGGTTCAGGAAAGTAGCGTATGCGTTTTAGAAGCAGGAAAAAGTGAAAGTTTTGAATATCTGTGAGTAATGTGATTCACCCCCCTCTCAGTGTTTTCCCAACATATATGTCATCATCATCATCTTCATTTGTTGTTTTTTTTTCTTCTTTTGGAGCTCCTGGAGACTCATCAATAACAACATCTATACATTCAACAATCTTCCGAAGTCTTTTATTGTAACATTTATATGCCCTACTCCTAGAGGAGTAACCAATAAATATTCCTTCATCTTCTTTGGGTTCAAACTTGCCAAGTTTTTCATCATTATTTTTGATAAAACATTTGCTTCCAAAAATTCTAAAATGCTTTACAGTGGGAGAATTACCATACCAGAGTTCATATGGAGTTTTATCACTATTTACACGAACATGTGCCTTGTTAAGAATATTTACTATTGTATGTGCTGCTTCTCCCCAAAATGTGTCAGGTGTTCCGGAATCATCAAGCATAGCTCTGGCCATTTGTTGAACTGTTCTGTTCATTCTTTCTGCTACGCCATTCTGTTGTGGAGTGCCAGCTATAGAAAACTATATTTTTATGCCATGTTGTTCACAAAATTCAAGGAATTCATTGGATGTATATTCTCCTCCTCAATCAGATATAAGACACTTGATTTTTAGATCTAATTCATTTTCAACCAGTGCTTTGAAGATCTGAAATTTCTCAAATGCTTCATCTTTGTGTTTAATCAACCCTATCCAACACATTCTAGAGAAATCATCAATGAATAAGATATAGTATTCTTCACCACGTGGTGACTTTTTCCTCATAGGTCCACATATGTCAGTATGAATGAGTTCAAGAGGCTTACTTGATGATCCTTCCTTGGCATTAAACTGTACTCTGGTCTGTTTACCAAATTGGCAAGACTTGCATATGATATTTTCGGGTAGAGTAATATTGGGAAGATCACGGACAACTTTAAGTCTGCTTGATTTGTTGATCTGAGAGAAGCTTAGATGCCCCAACCTTCTATGCCATAGCCAGTTTTCTGAAGATTTACTCAAGTAACATTGTTCTTTGCAGTTCTTCAATACATACAGATTGCTTGGAGTTCTGTTTCCTTTTATAATTGTTTTACCTGTATCAAGATCATGTACCACACATTCTTTTGAACTAAAGACAACTTCAGTTCCTTGATCACACATATGACTTACACTTAACAGGTTATGCTTTAATCCATCCACATACATGACATTATTAGCTTTCACCTTTTCTTTTAGAAAAACAGACCCTTTTCCCTTAATGACAGCAGGAGTATCATTTCCAAATGTAACATTCTTTTCCTTTTGTAGAGCACTATATGAAAGAAGTTTATCTTTGTCACCTGTCATGTGTTTTGAGCATCCACTATCAATGTACCATTGATTTTATTCACCTTCTGCAAATAAGGCTATGCCACAATTTTCAACCTGTAATTCCTTCTTTTTCCACACTTTGGAGTTTGAAGGAAAATGTTCTTTTGGGTGAACTTTGCTCCTGCATTCAGATTCTTCATGACCAAAGTTATTGCAATAAGCACATTCAACTTCATTTTGAAGAGGAGAAAAGTTGTTATATGTATTCTTCTTTGTTCCAATATCAATCCTTTTATTTCTTGCTTCTCTTGTCATGATGGTTTTATATGCAACACATTGAACAGCTTTATGACCAAAATTGTGACATGAGAAACATTGTCCATTGAAGAAGAAATTTCTGCGATCATGAAATCTCCTACTTGAATTTACTTGTTGATTGGTGTTTCTTTGAAAGGTACTCCTGTTAGTGTTCTTTTAATTGAGATGGTCATGCCTTATCTGTAGAGATTCTTTACTCTCTTGCTGAGGGGCAGAATGTTGTGTATTGGCTGTAGCTGCTTTTAGATAATTTGGTGTTGAAGCCTGAGAAGATTCTCCGATATATCCAAGACCTGTCTTTAGAAGAGGAGAACGTTGTACCTTGATAATCTCATCCAAGGTTTCAGATCCTTTAGCAAATCTAAGATTCAAAATCTTTACTTTCTCAATTTCCTTTCTTAGACTTACTATTTCACATTCTAATTTCTCATTATGTTTCTCCTTTTCTTGAAGCTGGTTCTTTAGAGTTTCTATGGATATTTTAATTTCTTCTAAGCATATTTTGAGTTGATTGATTTCATCAAGAAAATCATTGTCCTCTAAAGCATCCATAAAAGTATTCTTTTCTTCTCTGGTCTCTTTTTCAAATGCCATGAGAAGTCTAAGATCTTGTTCACATTCTTCCTCACTGTCTGATAACCCATCACTGTCTTCATGAGTATAGTAACTTTTTCTATTGCTAAACCGATTCTTATTCCTTCTTGCTACTTCCTTTCCTTTATCATGTGTTTCTTTGTGAGGACACTTAGCAGCATAATGACCAACTCTTCCACAAGAAAAACATTTGAAAGGAAGCTTACCTCTGAACCGTCCTATACCAAGTTGGAGTTTCTTTACAAAATTTACCTCATCTTCTTCTGAGATATACCCTGATCCTTCTGTCTCTTGTACTTCCTTCCCTTTTGTAGAAGCTCTAAAGACGGCTTCTTTGACTTCAGATGGTCCTCCTCTTCTCATTTCATATGCGGTTAGTATGCCATGAAGTTGCACCACAGTAAGATTTTGAAGATCCTGCTTTTCTTCAAGAGCAGAAACTTTTGACTCAAATTTTGTCCTTAGTGATCTTAAAACTTTTTCAACCTAAGTAGATTTGGTTATTGTTTCTTCTAGATTTCTCATACGATTTACAATATCATCAAGTCATAAAAAGAAATTAGCAATGCTCTCCTCATTATGCATTTTTAGGTTCTCATATTGAATTCTGAGAGTTTGGAGTTTAGCACTTTTTACCTTTGCATCACCTTCATAACTTAGAATGATTTTGTCCCATATTTCCTTTGCTATATTCAGCTGCATAACTTTGACAAATTCTGATTCAGTTAGACTTCCTAATAGAGCATTAACTGCCTTTGCATTTTTTTCATAATTCTTTCTTTCCGTTGGATCTGTTGGCACTGTAGCTGGATATTGATATCTTGCTTCAACAATAGCCCATACATCTGCACCCAGATACTGAAGATAGGATCTCATCCTTGTTTTCCAGAAGATTAAATTGCTTCCGTTGAAGAGCAGAGGCCTGATAGAAGCTGTTCCATCTTGATTGCTCATCTTGTTTGATCTTCCTTCTAGCGGTTAAGCTTTTTCAGAAGGACCTGCTCTGATACCAATTGTTGGGAAAAAATACTGAGAGGGGGGGGGGGTGAATCAATATTTTGAGCTGACTAAAAACTTTTACTTTTCCTTTCTCTTAAACCATATGCTACATTATTGAATCCAACTTGTATGTCCAGAGATCTTATTATGTCTTTACTTAGATCATTGCATCATTCATTCATCAGATTTTTAGTAGTAAGCATGAAAAGAAATAACAGAACAAACCATCAATCATAAGAAACACATATGAACACCTGTATTTAAGGTGGAAACCCAATTCGGGAGAAAACCACCGATGCTGTTATCTCAGTCTTCAATATTTGTTATAAAGAAAACTTCTTACAATTTATGTTGGTGCAGACTTATACCAGCACGTAGGCACCCACCTGCAGGAAGGCTACAACCTTTTCTCGTTCTACAGCTACTACTGGAAGGGAGCTCCAACCCCCTGATTTTAACACCAGCTTCTACTGGCAGGAAACTTCCACTTTCATACAAAAGGCTTCAACCCTCAGATCCACCAGATTTCTTCAATTTCTTCATCAATCTTCCATCAGGTCTTCATCATTTCTTTTTGCCCATCATTGTAGAGATATATCCATAGGTGCATCATATATACAGATATCTATTAAAGAGATTTATTTATTAACAACCCTTCCACTCACACTGCCTGAACCATAATACGCTTCTCCTTATATAGTTTTGAATTTATCAATACCATGAGTAGAAAACCACTCAACCACTAATGGTATTCATATTAAAAGTCAAACCAATCCAAATTGAAATCCCAATCTTCGTTCCTCCATGCACGAATTGTCCCAAAGGTAATAATTATCTCCACCAAATAATACTATAGCCAAGGTTAAGTAATATTAACGTGCTGCTGATGGTTTTCTTTCTTTTATTGGAATTTTATTTATCAAATTCGTGGAATTTGATAAATAAATAAATATTATTCACAACCTTTGGCAATTAAATATATGATAGAACTTTATATTAATAACCAACGCTTTTATCAAATGGATTTTAAATAGACCTTTGGTTCCGGCCCCACATACATAATCGACGGCTTAATCAATATAATTTAAAAACCAGGCCCATCGCTAACGATCGTTTCCATCTGACGGTGAAGAGCACATCGCTCGGTCTTCAGATGATCCGACGGTTATCGTTCGTTGATGATGCACGGATGATAACGCGCGATGGCGCGCCGTACCTTGGGTAACCTTCACGCATCTATAGAAAATGAACATCGTCCGATGACCCCTTCCCAGATCAACGACGCTCAAGAATTTCGCTAGGCATCCTGGGTCGAACAATAACACGCGATGGCACGCAGTGATAAGTGGTTTTGTGGAGTCGTACAAGGACGCATGTCGCCCGTTCTATGGAATCGCTCCCCACCTCTTGAATACCGCTTGCCCGTTGAGAGCGGTGCGATAAAAACCACTTCCAGCCTTAAACCACATTCATTGTTCATTCGCAAGGTTCCGCCCCTCTACTCCAGGTTCCGTCAGCGTACTTTCGCTAATTTTTTTCTCCGCGTTATCAATTCATATAACCACGATTACTGTTATACAACTTCAATGAAATCCTTTCGGACTGTTCGTAATTCCAAAGAGTTGTTCCAATGAAAGTCCGAGTCACCGAGTTCCGTGTTGGTTACAGGAAGTCACAATTCCTTCATCAAGAACACGTTCATATATTACACTTGCTCAATTCAATAAAGGCACAGAAAATTCCGATATCAATCCCCAACATTGATCCCAATTTACCTTCAGTCTTATATTCAACGAATGTATATAACTTCACTGTCTACCAGTTTGGGATACACAGTCAACCGTATTAGCATCGGTTCCTTGAACTACATACAGAGCACCATTAATCCCCTCATAGGGTTTCTTATGGATTTCAGTTATCCTCCATTAGGATGCATGCATATGTTCACACATGAATTAATTCCACATGGACACAAATATCCTTCCTACTGAATTCAATTTTCTTCTTGACTAATACTGCACTCTTTCTCTGTTCTTCTCTGCTGACCTTTGTCCTCTGCTATGTTTCTTTTCTCTATTCCTGGTTACCGTGTCAGATGCCAATTCCTTTGCCACTTCCTTTGCCATCAATGACAATATTTCCAGCAGTAAGAATAAAGCACCTGTATGGGGAGAACCTTTTTCAGGACTTCCAAGAAAACCTTCATTCGCAAGAAACCTAAAATTTTATAACCCAATTTAATCCGACTCCCAAGTTATAGGAATGTCGTTTTTATTATTGTCTGCATGATAATTGAATCTCCAAGTTGTAATATTGATGCTTTTTGTAGCTAGCATTTAAAGTTGAAGAAATAGTTAGCAATCAGTATTTTGTGCACCCATCTAAGACATATGAAGCCTTCAAGGGTTTCGTGGACCGTAAATGTGAAACTATTTTACCAAATCTCCAAACACAGTAACCAAATTCTTAAAAATCATTGAATCCCGTAAATTTCAATATATAGTAACCAAATTCTTAAAATTAAATGTTAAGATACAGTAACCAAATTCATCGAATCTCGTAAATGTAAATGTAAAAATACAGTAACCAAATTCATCGAATCCCGTAAATGTCAAGATACAGTAACCAAATTCTCGAATCCCGTAAATATGAAAATACAGTAACCAAATTCATCGAATCCATTAAAAGAGTGATTGATTTACACATACTGTGTAAAAAGCCCATCTGCTAGGATGGTAAGGTGGCATGCAGCTACAACTTTGAGGACTTCCATGCTCTTTTGTTGTTTATCAACATACAGGGGAAGTATTCCTCTCATTTTTTCTAGTGATAATGAGTTTTTCTACTTTCTCAATCTTAAGGAAACAGAAAAATAGAAAAACTTGTTATGACTTGAGAAGATGAAACTGAGACTGTTGTTGCTTCTTCTCTACATTGTAGAGAATGGACAATTCCATGACTTTTTTAGACAAAGCTAATGCTCTTCATTTCGAAAAGGAAAAGGAGAAGGTGGCCTTATGGATAATTCGATTTTCTATTCTTTATATCTCTATCTTCACTTCCCTGCATAACTGCAAAACAACACATAATGAATAATTGGATTTTCTATTCTTTATATCTCTAAATTCACTTCCCTACATAACTACAAAACAAGACATAATGAATAATTGGATTTTCTATTCCTTATATCTCTAACTTCACTTCTCTACATAACTGCAAAACAACACATAATAAATGTAGAAATTTATTAATACTGATGTATTACCTAATCCTCCTAATCTAACAATATTTATCTTCTTGCTAAATATAGAATCCTTCCACTATTAATCTTGCAGAAATTTAAAACCCAATAGCAAACACATGTGAATAAATTCAATCGCACATAACACAGTTGTTTAACGGGAAAGCTTGAAGCCAAAAACCCCAACTATCATATATTATGTATAACAATGGATCATGTAATAATTTCATACAAAGCTTAGTACATCAAGCTCTCAGTACAATCAACAATCATTACACACTGTCATGCAGAAATTTGCATCTCTATGAACCAATTTCCTGCTTCCTGACAACCTGCCTCCACTGCGCAATCCCTGCTGAAGAAGACCCCTGAATGAATTCGAATTGGCCTTGCCTTGACTGCGCAATCCTCATTGGCAACTCCAATGTGTGTCGGATGCATTGAATGCATCACAATAGTCACAAAGGATAGTCCATCTCATCCGTTCACCTATCTCTCAACTGGGTCTCCACTGGAACTAACATGAAATGTAGTTAACTGCTGGATTTGTTAAGTTGTTAGTGATTTATTAGTTGTGAATTAATTAACTAATTAATTCACTTAACTCTCACTAGTGTATCTTTCAGTTAGACTAGATACAACTAATTCAAATGAGTTTAACTCACTTGAGCTGAGTTAAATTGAATAACAACTCCCGTAACTACTCTTCCGACTCTGTCATAACTTTGCCACTTCAGTTCTAACTGAGTCCTCCATGCATGAACCACCAGTAAACCCTAGGAATTGTGTAATTCCTTTAGCCCACTGATTTTCCAAATATGTTCACTGAAAAAAAGTGCTCCAAGAGAATAAGTTGATGTTTATTGTCAGATTATTATTAAGGGCTAATAATAATCGACATGCATCTATTTTTAGATTGACGATCTATAAATAGACTTCACCCAGTATTCTAAAAATAGAATTTCATTTTTTTTCACATTTGACCAACCATCTACAAATAGTATCCTGCAACTTATAGAATATGCTCACCATGTCTAAAAATAGACATATACCTAAAAATAACCTGTCGGCCCCACTTAGTGACGGTGCTTAATTTTAACTACGCTCATCATCTTGTTGAATCTCAACACTCCCTCTCAACAAGATAGGGATTATCTTTCACCCCGATCCTGCCTCTATGGTATTTGAATTTTCTCTTACTGAGCGCCTTCGTATAAATGTCTGCATCCTGATCTTCCATAGGAATGTACTGAAGCAACATGATCTTCCACTGCACACAATCTCTAATATGATGATACTAGATATCAATATGTTTAGATCTATCATGAAACACAGGATTAATCAAGATTTTAATGCAACTATGTTTATCACAATGTATCACTATAGGATCTAAATGAGAATCGAACAAACCAACTAGGATCTTCCTCATCCAGATTACCTCACATGCAGCTTGACTTGCTACCATGTATTCTGCTTCCATTGACCTGAGTGCCATGGATCATTGTTTCCTGCTGTACCAAGAAACATCTATAGATCCGATACTGAAAATCCCTCCTGATGTGTTTTTTTCTCTCTGTTGGGCTGCCTACCCAATCTACATCCGTGAAGACATGCAACTTCACCTCATCCATCTATCTGTACCATAAGCCATACTCAGATGTGCCCCTGAGATATCTTAGGACATGATTGCCTGCCTTCCAAAAGATCTTGGTTGGCTTAACCATCACTTGGAAAGTTGGTTCATGCGCATAGCATATTGTTGCAAGTAATTTTCCACCAAAGTCCCTACCATTCCCCGTCCCGCACAATGGAGGACCCATTTCGTGACCTGTGAACATTGTCATGCCTTGAAATCATCATCAATGCATTCCTCTAAATATGAGCTTCAATTTCCCTAAAGACATCTCCTTGCAAAAAACCATGAAAATATCTCCTTTTGCATTGGGCAGCCGGAGCATACGCGTTCATCACTTTCTGCCAATGGGAAAATCCACTACAAGGTCTTCTGCTTTGGGTACTTTCTGTCCCAGTGTGATCCTTTCCAGCCAATTTAAGGAGTGTTTTTTAAATAAATATGGTGGAAGTTGTGTTTCAACAAACTCAGAAACCATTGCCTATCTTGAGTTGGGAGGTTTGGCTGCGGGAGTTCTATGGAAGGGAAGTGGTTTTGCCACCTCCCATGGAACCTTCCTTGTTGATAGGGCCAATCCCACCATAATAGGGATCCCAACTCCCTCCTTCCCCATCTATAAAAGCCTGCTCAATTCCATTGCAAGCTAGTCTTGAAGTGCCTAAGCTTTGAATCTCCAAATTCCCAAGAGCCTTTATGTTGTAAGAGCCCTCTTTCTTCCCGTAAGGCCGACTCAAGTAAGGAGACTATCGTCGAGAGACTCTAGAGAGGTTTTCCCTTTCCCTGGCGAGCTTTGCGAGACGTGAATGACTGGAGACCCATCCGAAGGAGACCGCGACATCAGAACATTGGTTGTACTCTCTTTCGATTGTTATTTAATGAATGATTACGATTATGGTTCCACTCTGTTTTCACTTATGTTAATAACGAGTTATATCCTTTCTGACTGATATATAGTTGCGTATTCTGGATTTTATGCTTGTATTCGTGTTGTTTCTTGCATGTGCAGGTGTCCATTCACGGAGATCGTGGGGATCGTGATATGCCGAGGCTGAGGAACGGGAACGCTGTCTCTTCTACGGATCATAGCATTGGACTCCAGGTAGGCCTCCATCATTGGTCTATTTATTCGCAATTAGGAACTTGCGCTGTAGCATTTGATGATTGTTGCTAGACCCCTGCTGGGCTAGTAGGGATGTCTCATCCTGAGAGGGTTACCCCTCCTATTTTATATGTCCGGTCTTGTATTACCTAAATACATGAGCGCACCCACCAACTGTCGATAAATAGTGGCATCCACTACCTCTGCCGATGTAGCATCCTCTTTCCTCCAATTTCCTGGAAGAGGAGTGTCGATAGGCTTGCAGCCTTGAATGTGAAACTTCTCAATTATCTCCCGGGCATACTTGCCTTGAGACACAAACAGTTCACCTTCCCGCTGCCATATTTCCAATCCAAGGAAATAATGAAGGAGGCCCAAATCCTTCATCTCAAACTTCTTTGCAAGATCTGCCTTGCATGAGTGTATCAACTGCTCATCACCTGTTAGTATTAAATCATCAACATAAAGTACAATGATTAAAAGCTTACCCTCCACCACAATCTGGTACAAGTTTGCATCCGCCTCACTCTTGGTGAAGCCAAGTCCAGTGAAATAGTTGTCGATCCGAGTGTACCAAGCACGAGGTGCTTATTTCAGCCCATACAACGCTCTTTTGAGCCTGCACACATGCAAATCGCTGCTGAAGATCTCAAATCCTTCAGGCTGCTCAATGTACACCTCTTCCTCAATGATCCCATTAAGGAATGTAGTCTTCACATCCATCTGATGAATGTGCCAACCCTACGCTGAGAGAGAAAATATTAGTCCTTTATGGAAGAATATAGTGTGAGGTACAATGGTTTCTTCTTAATCAATCCCCTCGATATGTGAGAAGCCCTGGGCAACAAATCTTGCCTTATACTTCTCGATTCTCCCCTCTGCAGCTTGCTTTACCTTGTAGATCCATCTTGATCCTACAACTGATTTTCCCACCGGCCTTGGAACAATCTCCCAAGCACTATTTCTGACAATGGAGTCATACTCCTCCACCATGGCATCTACCCATGTGGGCTCCTGCACTGCTTCTTTAAAAGAAGATGGCTCTGTCACAATACACTTGCTCATAAGAGCCATGTATCCAGCATATCGGTTAGGTGACTGTCTCTGTGTCTGTCTTTGTGATGTAGGGACTCCTACATTCTATCGCATCAAGCTTCAATCACATTTAGCTTTTGTGGTGCACTTCTGCTAGTTACGATCTTTGGTTCTGCTTGAGTGGACTACTCCACTCCATGAATCTCCTCCTATGGCTGATCCGCATCTAGAGGCTCATCTTTGGGAACAAGTAGCTCCTCCTCTGCATGCAAGTGTAGCTCCCTCTCAAGCGACAAATTCATGGATTTCACCTCATTGAATTTTATATTTCATCGCACCACAGTCATCCGACTATCTGGAAAATACACATGATAATTATGGGGTATTTCTGTGTACCCCAAAAATATCCCAACTTCTGCAGTCGAATCCAACTTCTTTCTGGCGTCCTTTGTCACATGAATGTAAATAGATGAGCCAAAAATCTTCGAATGAGAAATATCAGGCTTCTTACCAGTAAAAGCTTCTTTAGGTGTAGTCAGTGCAAGTACTCTACAAGGACAACGGTTTTGCACATAAACCATAGTGTTGCGTGCTTCCGCCCACAAGTGCATTGGTGGGCCTTGGTCATGCAGCATAGCTCATGTAGCACCCACGATCATTCTTTTATTCCTCTCCGTGACCCCATTCTGTTGCGTGTTATGAGGTGTTATGAGTTCTCTTCAAATTCCTTCTTTGCTACAAAATTCTTTGATTTCTTTCAAGATGTATTCACCACCATTATCACTCCGTAGAGCCTTCACTTACTTCCCTAACTCCTTCTCCACCAATTCTTTAAACTCACAGAACTTTGAGAATGTTTCGCTCTTCTTCTGCATGAAGAAGATCCAGCATCTATGAGAATATTCATCAACAAATATAACATAATACCTATGTTTTATTGTTGAAGCAACCGAGAAAGGTCCACACACGTCTGTGTGAATTCTCTCCAGGATCACCGAAGCATGATTCTCCTTCTCATGAAAGGTGGTCTTCACAAACTTACCCATAGTACATCCCTTGCACTGATCTGACTGCGCAAGAGTACCCTTGGGAAGTCTAGTATAAATCTACTGCAAAATCTTCAAGGCACCATGGTGAAGATGGCCCAATATTTTGTGCCATAATTCACCCTCATCCCAACACACCACTTCTTTTGCTTTTCCCATCATTGCAGCACAACCATCTACCTCCAGCTTGTAGAGATTCTTTACTCGAATCCCTATCCTCTTGGTTTGACCTATTTTTTTATGTCGCGGGAAAGATTTTCCCTCGCTGAAAAAAACGTCATAACCTCTGTCCTCCAACATCACGAACGAGACCAAGTTCTTTTTCAAACCTGGAACATGCATAACATATTTCAACAAAAATGGTTTACCTGACTCCTTCTCAAAGGTAATGGTTCCAATTCCGGTCGCATTGTATCTACCATCGTCGCCCATCTCTAGATGCATTTGGAGATATTTCTCCTCCAAGTCACTAAACAGCTCCTTGTCTCCTGTCATGTGGAAGGAAGCACCACTATCAAGATACCACACCGATCCCATTGCGCTTGAAACCAAGCATGCGATCAAAGAGAAATAGTTCAAATTGTGAGGCTAAGGCCTCTCTAGTTGGAGCTCCCGGTAGCCTTCTTTTTCTTCTTCTTTTGAAGGCGGTTAGTGGTGAGATGCTCATGTTCGTGACAGTGAAAACACTTCACCTTGGACAAATCTAGCTTCTGGCCTTTAGCCTCGGATTTTGGATGGGATTTATTCCCCTTCCCTTGATTTTGTAGCCAGAGCGTAACTCTCTTCATCATCATTCTTCAATGAAGAGCCATTCCTGGTATTCCACCTTATCTCCTCCTACACAAGATCTAACCAAAGTCGCTCCCAATTTGGCACTTTCTCCCGTCCATTGACATAATCTTCATAGCTGTGCCAAGCCTTTGAAAGCCCAAGGAGAGCCAAGCTCACTAATTCATCATCCACAACTATAATTCCCACACTCACTAGCTCATCCCTACATTGGAAAAACTTCGTGAGATATTTTGGAATACTGTCACCCTTCTCCATTTTTATTTTTCTGAGCTTGTCTTTTAGCGCCAACTTCCTATGGTCGCTGCTACTTTGGAAGAGATATTTCAAAGCCTTCCACATTGCAAATGGAGTGGCTTTCCCGTGAAGGCTTGACACAATATGGT
>JAXQQM020076165.1:0-13265 GCA_034641835.2 Pinus albicaulis | reverse complement strand
ATGTATACGCAGGTTCACTTCATAAGAAGCAGGTATATACGCGGGTCTGATTAAATAAAAGTGTGTATGATATCTGATCTTATGGTTTCTCAAGGTTGAATGTGTTTCTGCATATTTATTCTGAAGTCTGGGTTATCTCTGATATTCTGGTTACAGTGGTTTCACTATTCTGTTTGATGCATTGGGAAAAGGTTGTTTATTGAAAAGTAAAGGGTTGTGTTGGAGCTATTTGATCCAGTTTGAAAATTGATGAAACGTGGTCTGCAGTGGATCTGAGGGTTGAAACCTTGAATCTGAACGTAGAAGCTTTCTGCCAGTAGAGGTTGGTGCTAATATCATAGGGTAGTAGCTCCCTTCCAGGTGAGGCTGGTAAACAAGAGCAGGGGGTCGTTGCTCCCTTCCAGAAGAGGCTGGTAAACGAGAGAAGGTTGTAGCCTTCTACAGGTGGGTGCCTGTGTACTGGTATGAGTCTGCACCAGTACATGTTGTAAGAAGTTTTCTTAATAATAAAAATTGAAGACTGAGACGACGGCAACAGTGGTTTTCTCCCAAATTGGGTTTCCACCTAAAAATCCTGGTGTTCATGTGTGGTTGCTTATGTGTGATGATTATTCTGTTCTTCCTGCACTTGTTTACTGTTTTCTAAATATCTGATGAATGAGTAATGCACTGATCTAAGTCAAGAAATAAATGCATAATTAGATCACTGGATATACGTGAGTTCTACAAAGGATATCTGCGTATATACGCGGGTTTGCTTCAGGAAAGTTGCGTATGGTTTTTAAGAAAGAAATATCAAAGTTTTATTGTCTACACTAAATACTGATTCACCCCCCCTCTCAATATTTTTCCCAACAGGATTAAGACCAATACAAGATTTCATAGAAAAAATGTCTCAAAATTCTTCTCTTGCTATGCAACCAACTCAAAAAATAGAAGAAAAGATAGATCAATGACTTAAAAATTATCCTCTTCGAGGGGGAAACCTCCTTTACATTACATAAATGAAAATTTCTTGGATGATACAAATGATAATACCTCCTGGGTATATATAGGGGTTTAAGGGGTCACAATATAATTATAGCCTACATATCAATATATTGTAAGGGCACAACAATAACCATAGTGGGCTTCTATGGGGCACAACAATAACAATACGGGGATACACTAACAATAACAATAAGGGGAATATATTAGTATTATAGGGACCTAACATGCCCCTCTCCTTCAAAAAAGTGTTTTCCTCAACACTTGAGTAGTTTCAGATGATTCTGTATAAAATTCTCATCCTCCCATGTGGAATCTTCATTGGGTAAGCTCTTCCACTTAATGAGATACTCTGAAATTAATTGATTCTGTAGATGTCAGGTTCTTTTTTACATGAATAAATCAGGCTCAAATATGATTTTTCCTTCTTATTCAAGTTCTGGAAAAACTGTTTGAACTGGGGTCTTGTCACTGATAACCTTCTTTAAGAATGAAACATGAAAAACTGGGTGTACTCGGGAAGATGTAGGCAACTCCAATTTGTATGCCATAGTACCAATATTTTGCAGCACTTTGTAAGGACCATAGTACTTGGGTGATAATTTATAATCCTTCTTAGCTCGCTTGACGAAATTTTTTTGTATGGTTGTAGCCGTAAAAATACCTAGTCGTCTACATCAAAACTTCATTCACTGTGATGTTGATTTTCCTGTTGTTTCATTCGATTTTGCACCAGATTGAGGCTATCCTTTAAGAGTTGAAAAATATTTTGTTGATGCTCGATGTGATCTTCTATTGCTTGAACGTTATAATTTTCTCTTAAAGATGATATGATGGAAGGTGGATGATATCCATAAATTTCCATAAATGGGGTCATTTTTGCTACAGTATGGAAGAAAGTGTTATACTACCATTCAACTAGAGGTAACCACTTTACCCATTATGTTTTTTTATCAAATACAAAACAGCGAATATATCCTTCCAAATTTTTTTTTTCACTATCTCAGTTTCTTGTCAAATTGAGGATGATAAGATGAGTTATGAGCTAATTGAGTACCAAGAAAAGAAAATAATTTCGTCCAAAAAAATTCCAGTGAAAATGGGATCTTTGTCACTTACAATAATCTTTGGGTTTCCATGTAGATTTTGAATTGTTTCCATAAATGAAGTAGCAACTATACTAGCTTTAAAATGATGTGAAAATGCACAAAAATGTGCATACTTGGTAATTCTATCAACTACCACCATGATGACACTCTCTCTTTAAGACTTGGGTAAACCTGTGAGAAAATCCATTTAGACCTTCTCCCAACACTGACTTGGAATGACTAAAGTTTGTAATAGACATGAGGTCTTTTTTGAAAATGCAGCAAGATGATGGAGCTTAGTGAAATGAAGTCGCCTTCACTAAGTGGGCCCGCAGGCAAATTCTGGCGCAAAGTCTATTTTTAGACTATGTCTATTTTTAGACATATGGAGCATGGTTCGGGGATTCCAGTTTGATATTCTTGGAGCATTGGTCATGTTGGTAAAAATAGATGAGACTCTATTTTTTAGGTCGAAGAGGTCGAAGGCTATTTTTAGACTGCCTCTCCTAAAAATAGGGAAGTCAAATATTATTTACCCTTAATAATATTTGAACTATAAACTTCAGTTTACTCTCTTGGAGCACTTCAGTTCGAGCTACAGAAGTGGCTCATGCATCTGACAGAGGAATCACGTGGTTCCCAAGGGTTTGATGGCATCATGCATGGTTGACTTCAGTTGGACTTCAGTGGCAGAAGTTTGGAGGAGTTAATGAGACAGATAGTGGAGTTGTGTTCTGCTTATTTTAGTTGAACTAGTTGAGATTAGTTTAACTAGCTAATCAATTAGTTATGAGTGGAGTGAATTAAATATTATTTAATTCATTAATTAGTAACTCATTATTCAACTCAAGAACACATCAGTTCACTACAGTGCATGATCAGTTCAGTGGAGACCAGGGAAAGAGGTAGATGAAAGGGTGGAGTTAGCTATCAGTGGCGACATCAGTTGTGCATGAGATTTGCACCACACTTGGAGGAATTTCCCATGATGATTGCGCAGTGAATCCAAGGAGATTCGAACCTTGGATCTCTATATAGACAGGCCATGATTGCGCAATAGAGGCAAAGGCAATTAGTGGTGAGTTTTGAACCAGTAACCTGTTCAAAACTGAGCTAGTTTGTGAGTAACTTCATGAGAAAGTACTGAGTACTTGTGAGGAGTATTGTACTGAGTTTGTTACTTGATTTCTCCATTATAATATACAAAATAGCTGCGGGGTTTTCATCTATAAGCTTTCCCCATACATACTGTGTTAATGTGTATGATGATTTGATGTGTTATCGCTTGATTTTATTTCCGCATGTTTGATGATCTGAGTGGAAGAGATTATGTGTTGCATATAAATTCGAATTGTATGTGATCAGGATAGTCTCGGTGGATAATTAATTATTATTCAGCAAATTTCTACATGGTATCCGAGCTATTGAAGCAGAGATTGATCATCACAGTGATTACAAACTTATTTCGGTAGACAGAGTCTGCATGCGGGCCAGGTAGCCTCCGGATTCATCTTTCTTCGGAAAGTGAAAGGTCTGGTAAATGCCCCTTGCAGTCAATCTCTGTGATAGAAATAATTTGTTCTCACAGATCTAGAGCGGTTGAGCTTTGAGGTGGAATTCGAAATTTTGCAGCAGTTTTGTTTTCTTGGTGCCGGTGTTGAAAATGTCTTTCAACGGTTTGCGAATCGAATATGCTCTTGAAGGCAGTTCGAATTATGTTGCATGGAAGGATCGCATGGAGGCAGTATTAGAAGATAATGGTCTGAAGGAGTTCGTAGATACGGATGTCCAAAAGCCCACTGATCCTGCTGAAGTCGAAGCATGGCAAAATGTCGAAGGATCCTGTTGGAGGGCGTCAAGGATCATATTGTATCCAGCCTGCATGGAAAGGCTACTCCATATTTAATGTGGAAATCTTTGACAGATCTATTCCAAAGTAAGAGCGACCAAAGGAAGCTGGCGCTCAAAGATAAGCTCAAGAACATCAAGATGGAGAAGGGCGACAGTATCGCCAAATACCTCACGAAGTTCACTCAATGCAGAGATGAGCTGGGAAGTGTGGGAGTTACTGTCGATGAAGAGGATATGGTCGACCTGGCTCTCCTTGGTCTTCCGAAGGCTTGGCACTCATATCAAGATAGTGTCAATGGACGGGAGAAGCTGCCGGGATGGGAGCGCCTTTGGGCGGATCTCATGCAGGAGGAGATAAGGAGGACTACTCGAGATGGATCTTCATCAAAGGGAGCTGATGAAGAAAACTGCGCTTTGGTGTCCAAAGCAAAGAAGGGGAAGGGTAAGAAAACCTCTCATTCTAGTGCAAAGGGCAAGAAGCAGGATATGGTGAAAGTGAAGTGTTTTCACTGCCATGATCACGGACATTATGCTACCAATTTTCCAAAGAAGAAGAAGAACAAGCAAGCGGGAAGATCTGCAGATGGAGAAGCTTTGGCTTCACAGTTCGAGCTTGACTTTTCACCGATCGCATGCTTGGTTTCAAGTGTGATGGAATCGGTGTGGTTCTTGGACAGCGGTGCGTCATTTCATATGACGGGAGATCGGGATTTGTTCTCAGATCTGGAGGACAAAGATTTGGGTGTGCACATCGAGATGGGCGATGATCCTAGATACAAAGATGACCGCAAATCCATTTTATCCTTTTCGTAGGAGTCCGGTAAACCCTTTGTACTGAAGGATGTCATGCATGTACCTGGATTGAAGAAGAACTTGATCTCTGTGGCGATGTTGGAGGATAAGGGGTATGATGTGGTCTTCAGCGAAGGAAAAGCCTTCCTGCGCAGTAAGACTACTGGAGAGACCCGGAAGATAGGGGCTCGAACCAAGAACCTTTATCAGTTGCAGGTAGATGGCTGCGCAGCTATGGCATGCAAGGCGGGAGAAGTGGTGAGCCGGGATGATGAGGGCGAACTGTGGCACAGGAGATTGGGCCAACTTCACCATGGAGCTTTGAAGATCCTGCAGCAGATTTCTACTGGGCTTCCTAAGGGCACTCTTGCGCAGTCAGATCAGTGCAAGGGGTGTACCTTGGGGAAGTATGTGAAAGCCACCTTTCACGAGAAGGATAGTCGCGCCATGACGATCCTTAAGAGAGTTCACACAGACGTGTGTGGTCCTTTCTCAGTTGCTTCGATAGCAAAGCACAAGTATTATGTGATCTTTGTTGATGATTTCTCTCGAAAGTGCTCGATCTTCTTCATGCAGAAGAAGAGCGATACATTCGCGAAGTTCTGTGAGTTTAAAGCACTGGTCGAGAAGGAGTCGGGGAAGAAGGTGATTGCTCTAAGGAGTGATAACGGTGGTGAATTCATCTCGCCTGAATTCAAGGAGTTCTGCAGTGCAGAAGGGATTCAGAGAGAGCTCATCGCACCCCATAACCCACAGCAGAACGGGGTGGCTGAGCGGAAGAACAGAACGATCGTGGGTGCTGCACGGGCGATGTTGCATGATCAGGGCCTACCCCTTCACTTGTGGGCCGAGGCATGCAATACAGCAGTGTATGTGCAGAACCGTTGTCCTCACAAGGTTCTTGGCATGAGTACACCAGAGGAGGCTTATTCTGGCAAGAGGCCTGATATTTCCCATTTGCGGATTTTCGGATCTCCTGTCTACATGCATGTGACGAAGGATGCGAGAAGGAAGCTGGATCCAACTGCTGAAGTTGGAATATTTGTGGGGTACACTGATACACCTCATAAATATCGAGTGTATGTGCCAGACAGTCGTAAGACTGTTGTGCGACGGGATATAAAATTCCAGGAGGAGAAATCCATGCAATGTTCGCTTGAGAGGGAGCTACACTTGCATGCAGATGAGGAGCTATTAGTTCCTAAGGAGGAGCTTCCGGATGTGGATCAACCACAAGAGGAGGTTCAGGAGGTGGAAGAAACCACCCAGGCAGCGCCAACCATCAGAGGGCGCATGCGCACTACAGAAGCTGAGCGACTGGCTCGGGATGCAGAGAAGGTTGTAGGACCACCTACAGCACAGCGCAGACAGAGACAGTCACCGGATCGGTACACCGGATACATGGCTCTTGTGAGTCAATGTGTTGTGACGGAGCCATCCTCTTTTGAGGAAGCTGTGGAGGAACCCGCATGGGTTGATGCCATGATCGAAGAATATGATTCGATCATCAGGAACAGTGCATGGGAGATTGTCCCAAGACCGGTTGGGAAATCAATTGTAGGTTCGCGATGGATCTACAAAGTGAAGCAGGCGGCTGACGGGAGTGTGGAGAAGTACAAGGCGAGATTTGTCGCCCGTGGCTTCTCACAGATCGAGGGGATTGACTATGAGGAGACTTTTGCACCTGTCGCAAGGCACTCTTCCATACGGACGATCCTTGCTCTCTCAGCGCAGATGGGGTGGCACATTCATCATATGGATGTGAAGACTGCGTTCCTCAATGGAGTTATTGAGGAGGAAGTGTACATAGAGCAGCCTGAAGGTTTTGAGATCTTCAGCAGTGAGTCGCATGTGTGCCGACTCAAGAGAGCACTGTACGGGCTGAAGCAAGCACCTCGTGCTTGGTACACTCGGATAGACAGCTACTTCACCGGGCTTGAATTCTCCAAGAGTGAGGCGGATCCAAACCTGTACCAGATTGTGGTGGAGGGGAAGCTGTTGATCATCGTACTGTATGTAGATGATCTGATTTTGACTGGCGACGAGCAGTTGATACTTTCATGCCAGGAGGATCTTGCACGAGAGTTTGAGATGAAGGACCTGGGCATCCTTCATTATTTCCTGGGATTGGAGATTTGGCAGCGCAGTGGAGGACTGTTTGTTTCTCAGGGCAAGTATGCCCGGGAGATTCTAGAGAGGTTCAACATACAGGGCTGCAAGCCTGTTGACACTCCTCTTCCTGGTGGTTGGAGGAAGGAGGATGCTACTTCAGCGGAGGTAGTGGATGCCACTGTCTATCGACAGTTGGTGGGGTCGCTTATGTATCTGGTCAATACACGACCCGATATATGCTATGCAGTTAACCATCTTTCGCAAGCTATGGTTAAGCCTACCAAGCTCTTTTGGAAGGCGGGCAAGCATGTATTGCGCTATATCAGAGGCACATCGGGATATGGTTCATGGTACAGACAGGAGGATGAGTTGAGGCAGCAGTGTTTCAGGCATCGGTATCATCACATCAGAGATTGTGTTCAGCGGAGGATCATGATGCTTTCATATGTTCCCACGAAGGATCAGGATGCCGACATCCTGACGAAGGCGCTCACCAGGAGCAAGTTCGAATTCCACAGAGGCAGGATAGGGATTGCAGATAATCCATATCTTGCTGAGAGGGAGTGTTGAGAATGCAGCAAGATGATGGAGCTTAGTGAAATGAAGCCGCCTTCACTAAGTGGGCCCGCAGGCAAATTCTGGCGCAAAGTCTATTTTTAGACTATGTCTATTTTTAGACATATGGAGCATGGTCCAGGGGTTGCAGTATGTTATTCTTGGAGTATTGGTCATGTTGGTAAAAATATATGGACTCTATTTTTGTGACCTATAGGTCGATAGGTCGAAGTCTATTTTTAGACTGCCTATCCTAAAAATAGGGAAGTCAAATATTATTTACCCTTAATAATATTTGGACTCTAAACAGCAGTTTACTCTCTTGGAGCACTTCAGTTCGAGCTACAGAAGTGGCTCATGCATCTGACAGAGGAATTACACTATTCCCAAGGGTTTGATGGCATCATGCATGGTTGACTTCAGTTGGACTTCAGTGGCAGAAGTTTGGAGGAGTTAATGAGACAGATAGTGGAGTTGTGTTCTTTTTATTTTAGTTGAACTAGTTGAGATTAGTTTAACTAGCTAATCAATTAGTTATGAGTGGAGTGAATTAAATATTATTTAATTCATTAATTAGTAACTCATTATTCAACTCAAGAACACATCGGTTCACTACAGTGCATGATCAGTTCAGTGGAGACCAGTGAAAGAGGTAGATGAAAGGGTGGAGTTAGCTATCAGTGGCGACATCAGTTGTGCATGAGATTTGCACCACACTTGGAGGATTTTTCCATGATGATTGCGCTGTCAAGCCAAGGAGATTCAAACCTTGGATCTCTATATAGACAGGCCTGGATTGCGCAATAGAGGCAAGGCAATTGGCGGTGAGTTTTGAACCAGTAACCTGTTCAAAACTGAGCTAGATTGTGTGTAACTTTATGAGGAAGTACTGAGTACTTGTGAGGAGTATTGTACTGATTTTGTTACATGATTTCTCCATTATAATATACACAATAGCTGCGGGGTTTTCAGCTATAAGCTTTCCCCATACATACTGTGTTAATGTGTATGATGATTTGATGTGTTATCGCTTGATTTTATTTCCGCATGTTTGATGATCTGAATGGAAGAGATTATGTGTTGCATATAAATTCGAATTGTATGTGATCAGGATAGTCTCGGTGAATAATTAATCATTATTCAAAAAATTTCTACAGTCTTAATTGTCTCAACTTTATTTTTTTGGCAAACCAAACATTCTGACACAAACTTCTAAACATCATATTTAAGGTCATCCCAAAAAAAAACATTCTTGACCCTGTGGTAAGTTTTTAAAAATCTTGAGTGCCCTCCTAAAGGATAAGTGTGCAATTCCAAAATAATATTTGGCTTGAATTGGGAGTTCTTACAAAGATATAAACGATATTTGTACCATAATGAATAATTTTTCTAGTTAAATGTATAAGATGTACTGGGATATTGCTGCAACTTTTGAATGAGTTTCCACACCTCTTCGTCATTCTTTCATTCATCCCTTTCTTTAGTTATCCAATCAGGTTGGATAATATAAATGTTGCAAAGAAATGCTTCCACATCTTCATCCTTTCTTGAGAGTGCATATGCAACAACATTTTCCTTCCCTTTTTTGTAGATGATTTCAAAGTCATAACCCAACATCTTTGTGACCCATTTTTGTTTCCCTTCTGAAGATAATATTTGTTCCAAAAATAATTTAAGGCTATCATGATTTGTTTTTAACTTGAAGTGCTTTCCCATTAGGTAAGATCTCCATTGATTTAGTGCATGTAGTATTTCCAACATTTCCTTCTCATATATAGGTTTTTGTAAATACTTTCCTTTGATTGGAAGAATTTCAAAAGCAATGGTTCTTCCTTCTTGCATTAAAACAACACCAATTCCATTTCCTGAGGGATCACATTCCACAATAAAGGTTTTGTGAATTTTGGCATAGCTAAGGCTAGTGCTTGGAAGATGTTCAAAGTTGTTAGTTGCTTCTCAAGTCCAAGAAAATGCATATTTCTTCAGCAATGTTGTTAGTGGTGCTATTGTTCTCCCATAGTTCTTAAAAATCTTGCGATAATACCCTGTAAACCCTACAAATACTTGAATACACTTTATGGTTGTGGGGATTTTCCATTCCTTAATGGATTTAATTTTGTTAGGGTCTACCTTAACACCTTCATGAGATACAATATGACCCAAATATTACACCTCCTGTACTCCAAAAGAACATATGGAGGTTTTTGCATATTATTTTTTCTCCTCCAACAATTTGAGCACCCTATCAACATGTTGAAAATGATCCTTCCAAGACTTTCTATAGATTATTATATCATCAAAAAATACTAACACATATTTTCTAAGGAAGGTTTTGAAAATGGAATTCATCAAACCTTGAAATGTGGAAGATGCATTAGTAAGTCCAAAAGGCATGAAAAAAAATTCCTAATGACCCTCATAAAGATTCCATGGTACATCCTTCATAATGACGCCATGATCCATCCTTCTTTTGCACCAATACTACTCGAGTAGAGAAATAACTTTAACTATGTTGAATTATACCAGCCTCTAGCATTTCTGGAACCATATGTTCAATTTCACTCTTTTGGGCATATGGATATTTGTAAGGTCTAATGTTTAGAGGAACACTTCATATAATCAAATGAATATCATGATCATGATCATGAATAGTTGGGAGGACTTTGGGAGTCTCAAATGCCTTAGAATGATGGTCCAATACTTAATGAGAGATATGGAGAAATAGATGATTTCGATGTTTGACCCTATAATGAGCATAATTGTGCAATGATGCCCCATTTCTATTTCTTAAGAATATTTTTCATTCCATTAAATCTAATTATATTTCTTGGTTTCCATGTGATATCCCTTAATTCCACTTCCTTTCCTTCCCAAAACAATTTCAAGAAAAGTTCTTGAAAATTAAAATCTATCGTCCCCCAAGATTGAAACCATTGGACTCCTAGTACAAAATCAGCACCAACCATTGGAATGGAAATAATTGGAATATTAAATACATATTCCCCCATGGTTAGCTTGATATTATGGAACTTTCAAGCACAATTTATAGTTCCTCCACTTGCAACCATCACTTGAAAATCTGGTGCTAGATATAGGAAGAAATTCAATTCCTTATCTATCTTACAATGAATAAAATAATGGGTACTACATAAATCAATCATAACTATTACCTTTTTCTTCTTTATATATCCTTCTATTTCGAGAGTTTGAGTAGTGGTAATTCCTGCCAATGCATTACAATATATGGTCGGATTCATTTCTTCTTTCTTTGGGGTTGGTTCCTGGTATATATCCTCCTCTTTTGATGTTTCGTGTTCCTTATATTCCCCCTATTCATAAACTATGTAAAATAATTTCTTCTCAATGAAATTATGACCTTTAGTGTGTTTGCTTTATCATCTATAGCAAACTCAGAAATACCAATAAATCACTTATTCACTAATATTAACCCATTATATATCACCCTCAATTGCATACATAACACATAATATCTTCTGCGATTAATTGTCACATGCGAATAATATAGAAGCAATCGCACATCAAATCAATCACACACATTAACTCAGTATGTATGGGGAAAGCCTATAGCCGAAAACCCCGCAGCTATTGTGTATATTATAATGGAGAAATCATGTAACAATCATAGTACAAAAACTCTTCACAAGCTCTCATGCACTACCTCCCATGCTACACACTATCAAGCTAGATTTAGCAAATCACTTGCTCCAATCCTTAGCCACTTGATAGCCAACCTTGATTGCATATTTTAATGCTAGGTGATGGCCTCCTTATATAGATAAACCACCAGCCTAAAATTTGCAATACTCATAGCTTACTCCACCTATCTATGTGTTGCAAATAGCAACAGTATAGTTACAACTGATAGCTAACTCTACCCTTTCATCTATCTCTTTCACTGGTCTTCACTGAACTGATCAATGTAGAAATTAGCTGAATAAATCACTTATTCACTGAAGATTAACCTGATCATACATCAATTTCGAATTGCATGCATAACACATAACCTTCTTCCACAATTAATTGTCACATGCGGAAATATAATATAGAAGCAATCGCACATCAAATCAATCACACATTAACTCAGTATGTATGGGGAAAGCCTATAGCTGAAAACCCCGCAGCTATTGTGTATATTATAATGGAGAAATCATGTAACAATCATAGTACAAAACTCTTCACAAGCTCTCATGCACTACCTCCCATGCTACACACTATCAAGCTAGATCTAGCAAATCACTTGCTCCAATCCTTAGCCACTTGATAGCCAACCTTGATTGCGTATTTCAAATCTATGGGATGGCCTCTTTATATAGATAAACCACCAGCCTTGTCTTTGCAATACTCATAGCTTACTCCACCTATCTATGTGTTGCAAATAGCAACAGTATAGTTACAACTGATAGCTAACTCTACCCTTTCATCTATCTCTTTCACTGGTCTTCACTGAACTGATCATGCACCGTAGTGAACTGAAGTGTTCTTGAGTTGACTAATGAGTTAATATTTAGTAAATTAAATATTATTTAATTTACTCCACTCATATCTAGTTGATTAGTTAGTTAACTAATCCCAACTAGTTCAACTAAAACAAACAGAACACAACTCCACTATCTATCCCGTTAACTCCTCCAAAACTCCTGCCACTGAAGTCTAACTGAAGCCAACCATGTAAGATGCCATCAAACCCTAGGAACCACGTGATTCCTTGTGTCAGTTGCATGAGCCACCTCCATGACTCAAACTGAAGTGCGCCAAGAGAGTAAACTGCTGTTTATAGTCAAAATATTATTATGGGAAAATAATATTTGACTTCCATATTTTTAGGAGATCAGTCTAAAAATAGTCTGGGTCCTAAAAAATAGGGTCTCATCTATTTTACCCACATGTCGCATCCATCAAGAATCTCCATAGAATTCTAAATTATGCCCTTCCATATGTCTAAAAATAGACATAGTCTAAAAATAGACTTTGTGCCAAAAATAGCCTGCGGGCCCACTTAGTGAAGGCGACTTCACTTCACTAAGCTCCATCATCTTGTTGCATTTTCAACACTCCCTCTCAACAAGATATGGATTATCTACAACCCCTATCCTGCCTCTATGGAATTCGAATTTGCTCCTGGTGAGCGCCTTCGTCAAGATGTCAGCATCCCGATCCTCCGTGGGAATATATGAAAGTAACATGATTCTCCGCTGCACACAATCTCTGATATGATGGTACCTGATGTCGATGTGTTTGGATCTATCATGAAATACTGGATTAGCCGAGAGTTTAATGCAACTCTCTCAAGCTATCACAAAGATATCGTAGGCTCTAAATGCAACCTCCGAACAACCCCGCGAGGATCTTCCTATCCAACAAATTTCACATGCAGCCAAGCCAATGCCATGTACTCTGCCCGCTTAACCGAGTGCTACACTATCTTCGTTTCCGCCTGTACTGTGAAACCATTGCCGACTCCACAAGCTGAAAACTCCTCCGTAAGTGCTCTTCCTGGGCCCTGGGCTCCCTGCCCAATCTGCATCAGTGAAGCCAGAAAGCTTCACTCCATCCTCCCGTCTGTACCATAGACCATATCCCGATGTGCCTCTGATATAGCGCAATACATGCTTGCCCGCCTTCCAAAAGAGCTTGGTAGGCTTAACCATATCTTGCGAAAGCTGGTTAACTGCATAGCATATATCGGGTCGTGTATTGACCAGATACATAAGCGACCCCACCAACTGTCGATAGACAGTGGCATCCACTACCTCCGCTGAAGTAGCATCCTCCTTCCTCCAACCACCAGGAAGAGGAGTGTCAACAGGCTTGCAGCCTTGCATGTTGAACCTCTCCAGAATCTCCCGGGCATACTTGCCC
>JAXQQM020074529.1:0-12089 GCA_034641835.2 Pinus albicaulis | reverse complement strand
TGCAGAACTTGATCGTTCGCCTGAAGACAAAAGGGGGAAGATGTTTGACGAGAAGAACTAGGAAAATGGATTTTAGATGGAGATAGAGATTTTAAAATGGGACTAGAAAGAAGATAAGAAAACATAGCAGGTTGAAATTTATAGGCACTTGTCATGTTCAGTTAGTGAAGCAATGCCTTGTACTTACAAAATTTGATGAATTTGAAGTACAAGTCTGTGAATGGCGGTGTTAAATCTATGTACAATAAAGGCTCATTTTGAGTTTGAAACACTTTGATTCATTGTACATACCATTGTTTGAAATATTTTGAAAAAGATAGGAAAGTCAAAAGCGATGCATGAAGAGGAAGGTAAAGATAGAACAAAGGCCCCATGTTCCAAAAAAATAGTCTTTCAGAAAGCGAGCAAGTCTAAATGCCACTACTAGTACTTCAATGTCTTGTTCAGCTATCTAGCCTAATCATAGCTGAGCATGTTTAAATTTATTTGCTGATAAGTTAGTGAGTGCCAAGATAGTCAACATTGTGTAAGATTGACTTATCACAGAGCTTAGATTGGGGAGAGATTCTGGTTCCACATGCCTAAAACAGAACCAAAGAGAGAAGCGAGGGATGAAAAACACATTGTACATCTTAACCCCGCTTGTCTAGTTTCCTTTTATTGCAGAATAACATTTGTGTGCAGCTTGTCTTTTATGCCGCAAATGCATGACAAATCAGACTGCCTAATCCTGATTTGATCATTTTTCAATTTCATGTTGTAGATTAGAGAATGAAATCCTGTCAAACTGCTTAATCTTGACGGTCGATCTAGTTAGGTAGAGAAATGAAGGAGTTCATCAGCTTAATCTGAACTCCCGGCAGATATAAGAGTAGAAATAGATAGTTTCATTTTGCAAAAAGAAAAATATGCATTGTCTAAAGGCTGCTAGTTCAAATGCGCCAAAGAGAAGAAAAAATGTTAGGAAAGATAGTGGGGTAGGTAGAAGTATCATTGATGTTAACCATGCTGTCACTTTCCAGAAATAACATCAAGAGAAGGGTAAATTTTGCGCCAATGGATAAGGCACTGGTCTTCATAAGCCAAAGATCTGAATTCTGGACACCTCCTGACGAGGAGCTGCCCTCCCCAAATGGAGCCACTGTTAGCCATCAGTATTTTTTACATGTTAAGTGATGACTATATCTTCAGCTGAGTTTTCTAGAAACTGATTTCCTTATGTATTCTATTGAGGAAAACCTCTAGCTTTTTGCTTTTCTACCTGTTCGGTCCACTTTGGCAACATCAAAAACCTCATATCCTTAACCTATCTTAACCCCGACCTTATTGGCTACTGTGACTTTAAAAGGCAAATCCACATACATTCAAAGGTCTACTATAATTTAGGAAGGTAAGTTTTGGGCTGTTGCTGTAGTGTGGCAAAAGCCTCCATACGCCTCTGAGTCTACCTTATTTGATCCTTTACTTTACAAAAAGAAATTGACAAAACGAAATGAAGCCTTAAATCCAGCCACTCCATGTACCCCCTGATCTGTGTATTTGCATAAATCAATCTCGAGAAGGATATTAGGTTTTCCACGGTGTTCTATGGTTTTTATCAAGACGGAAAATATATTTCATCTTCTGGAATAAAATGTTCGAGTTCTGAGTTAGAACAAACATACGCTTCTAAATGTAACTTGAACCTTTAGATATGTCTGCAAAACAGAAAGCTAATCATCTGGACTTTACAGCTCTTTTCAGCATAAAAATCACAGTAAGAAAGGGTCACTACTGTCTCAGCAAACTGGTAAAATGTCAAGGCCTAGAACCTCCTTCATTTACAAGCAGAGGGTTAGGGCGCCTCCTTCATCCATAAGCAGAGGGCGCGGGCAAATATTGATTTAGATGATGGCAAAGATCCAGGTTTGTCTTTAGCTGAAACAAATGAAACAAGGACTCCAGGTTTTATGAATATGGCTAATGATCATAACAGGAATGTAGTGGAAATATGATAAGCTCAAAGGAAAGGGGAGTTTGGCCTGATAAAGGAGTTCATTTCAAACTTGCAAACCATATGAATTGTTGAACTTTAGAAGGGCCTGTCATCAGTAAACATCCAAATCATAAGAAGCCTGTTTTGTTCAAGATCAAATGGAATAGATGCTGTTAACCAATGCCATTACACAGGCAGAAAGAAAGCCCTTAGCTTTTTCAAATGCACTGACCTTCATAGCCACAAAGAGTTTTTGTCAAGTAACAGGTCATGAGATAAACAATCCAAATGATAAATTTCTCAGTCACCCTTAGAACAGTGTCACTGTGGCTAGGGTTTTCTTCTAAAAACACAGTGATGCTTGCAAGTAAAGATGCTAAGATTGGTGTTTTTCAAGAAGTTTACTTACCACCACATTCAGAGAAAGGCTGTGTCGAACATAGTGGTCAAAAAGTCTCCAGACACCTTATCTGATGAAGAGCCTCCTCCATGCATGAGTAGAGGGCCAACGCCATTTCAAGTTGCTAAAACTAATTGATACAAGAAAGCAGTGGAAGGACACCAAAAACTGAGTAAAGGTCATTGCACAGGTGAATGATAGTGCTGATGATGCAAAGGTATTGGTGCTCCTATTCAAAAGAGCCGTCTGTCAGACTGTACCTAAAATGGAAGGGAGACAGCAATGAACATAGGCATGCATTGATACTACAAAGAGTAGTTGCTTTAAAGAAGGGTTAAAGGTACCCCATTGTCACCTGCCATTAAGTTTAAAAGATCTCTTTTTGAGTAAAGCAGAGGAGTATAGGGTGAAAGCATGCAACTACAAGAAGGCGCTTACAGTCCAAAGAGAAAAGCTTATAAGTCACCTAATAGCAGAAATTATTAACAAGTTGGAGTGACACAGGCAATCCCCTGTTGAGTGATAAAATAGCTTCAAATGCCTTTTGCCAGTTTTTGAATGACTTTTCTTCCTTAACATTTCGCCTAACTTATCAAAACAGGGGACAAAGTTGAGTTTTTGCAATGTCTCTTTTATAAAAAGACCAATGCACCAGTCAAGATATGTTAACAAAGCAAGCCTTGTTTTTTAGAAGCATAACAGTTGTTTTTTAGCATTATCTTCACAGTGGTAAGGTGGGTTTCATTTCGTCAGAAAATAGCACCAATGTTGTTAAAAAACAATAGCAGAGATAATATAGATATGCTTGGATTATTGGTCGAAGTTCAGAGCTCGGGGTCAGAAACAAAGGGCGGGTATACATATGCAAATAACAAACCCACTGTTTGAAAAAACAAACAGAGTTAGAAATCAATGTTAATTCCGAAAGGGTAAGTGACCGTTGGAGAGTTATGGTGATATAGTATCAAAGGGTAATTATGGTGTAAATTTTTCATGTTCAAAAATCTGAAGAAGAGCCCACGCCTCTCCACCATCGAGACAAAGAGAATCTGGTCGGAAATTCACAGGTTTGCCCTAGAAAAAGCAGCGCGACGTGCCTGGGATTTGGCTCGACGTGCCTGGGCAGCAAAATACACGGGGCTTCTTCGTCGGTGCGACGTGCCTGTAGGTGGGCGCGACGTGCCTATAGGAGGCCACCCGACCACACGACAGGCCGACCCGACAAGTTTTCCTGCGCGACGGGTTTTCTCCAAAGGTTGCCGCGCGGCTTTTCCAGACTATCCAGGGTTTCTTTCATCCTTTCAAGCGGCATCCATCAAATTTGAGGTATTTTTATGAACTCCCCATCGATTGCAAGGTGTTGATAAATGACAAGAATGTTTGAAAACCCCGGACCTTGCCATTATTGCTAAAAACAAAAGCAGTTTTCCTACACAGTGAGATGAGGTAATTACATTGTGATAATACGGGGTTTTATGGTTAGGAACCAGTTTGTGTCATTTTCAAATCATGTATTTATTGACATCAGAGGTTTCAAGAACAGAGTGACTGTTGCCTATCTCACAAGCACACCTTTGTAGCAAACTGCCCCCCTGTTTCACGGTATTTTGTCACTACTGTAAAAAGTCATTGACAGAGAGATTCTAAGGGTGAATAGGGCCATTTTTCTAAGAGCAGAGGTTTTTGATGGTTGAACTCTAACATCAGAGACAGGAGCATAGATGTATTGATAGACCTTTTGAACCACAAGCAAGGGTGTGTTTCCTAAAAAGCATAGTGCACTAATATGTCACCTAGCATAGTTCTGCTTTTCTTTCACTGAATGGTGTCATTTTGAAGAGCTGTTGTTGTGATATATTTCGAAGGGAAGGTCATTTCTGAAGAACAGGGTTACCAAAACACTTATCACAACAAGCCCTTTCTAGAGATCTGCCCCTATTTCACTATATTTCACTACTGTAAGTTTGTTAACAAAGAGCTTCCAAAGATGACAGCACATTAAAAAGGCAGAGGTTGTTGATGAGAAGTTAAACCTTGGAGGCTGGGGTATAGAGTGTGTTGGTGTATCTCTCAAAACTCACAAGCAAAGAGTGTATTGTCTAAACTACTGTGTGCACTGATTTTACACCCAACCTAGGTCTACTTTTTCTTTACACTACCTTGTATCATATTGAAGATTTGTTGACAGAGGGATTCTGAGGGTGAAACAGGGCCATTTTCTAGAAGGCAGGGTTGTTAGTAATTGGGCACTTGTTGATGATCAAGGTTTACATTGAAGCCAGAAGCACCAAAGTGGTGTCGGATTTCTCAAAACTTCACAAGTGAAAGGGGCCATTTTCTAAAGAGAAAAGTTGTTAGTATTTGAAGTTAAGATTAAGACAGAGGTACAGGTTGAAGATTTGTTAACAGGGTTTTTCTGAAGGTAAACAGAGCCACTTTCTAAAGGGTAGAGTTGTAGATGGTTGAAACTTTAAAACATTAGAGGCAGAGGTATAGAAGTGTTGGTTGATCTTTTAACTTCACAAGAAAAGGTGCCCTTCACAAAGCACTGTGCACTGATTTTACAATCTAACTTGAGTCTCCCTTTCCTAGAAACCATATTGTATCATGTTGAAGACTTGTTGACAGAGATTTTCAAAGGTAAACAGCATAGTGAAAGACAGAGGTTGTTGATGTTGGATTTTGACATCAAAGGCAGAGGTATACAGGTGGTGATTGACTTCTCAAAAGTCACAAGTGAAAGGTGTTTTCCTTAACACTGTGGACTAATTTTTCACCTAAACCAAAAGGTCTCCTTTCTGTCCACTGTGTGGTCTCTACAGAAATCTGTTGACAGAGGTATTTTTCAAGGTGAATGACATAAAGAGCAGGGTTTTTATATTCAAGTTTTGTTTGAAAACACAAATAACAGTGTAGGTTGGCCTCTAACAAAGTCACAAGAGGGGTGATTGTTCAAAACTGTGCACAGGGAATCTACAAAGCAGTTACCCCATCTTTTACACATGGTACCATTGTTAAGAAGGTTACATAGCTGAAGTGTATCCATATTTGAAGGACTGTTGTTAATAAGTGCAGAGGTGGCTTATTCCAAGAAACATTGTTGCATTTTATTCAAAATCACAGGGTCCATATCTGTCCAAACAGTGTAGTGGCCAGTTTCAATCCAGCAGAGCATTTTTCATATAACGAAGGCAGTTTGCCTCTTCCAAAGCTTGTTTCAAAGTCAGAATGCCTCCAAAACGAGATCACAAAGGCGGACAACATAAGAGATATGAGCCTATCTCCATAGAAGAAATCAATGCTCACCCATCAGTTCTTTTCAATTTCCATGAAGTAGGTTGTCTTGATTTCTGTCAGAGGATAGAAGAAGTCAAGAGTTTCTCGCCACTTACACATTTGTGCGCTTTGAGATTCAAAGACAAACACTTCCAGTTAGCAGGTCTTGACTTCAAAATCTCCCCAAGGTATGTATCCAAGGCTACCAAGATCCCGTATCATGGTGAAAAGTGGTTTGAACAAGCGCATCTTGATCTGGAGGATTATAAACCTTTCATCAAGCCGGAACATAGAGAAACCATCACTGCTATTTTTCCTTTCTCCTATCTTCTTGACAGTTATGCTCCGCTGATGAAAGCCATAATGAGATATTTCACTTGTGAAGGGAGGTTTAGCCAAATATTTGCCTATCATGTTCGCTTGTTGATGCATTTTACCAGAAGCAGGCAATTAAACCTTCCATACTTTTTTTCCAAAAGCATAGAGAAAATGGCAGCTACTGTCCAAAAGAAAGCTCCACCTCAGCAAATCCCTTCTCTCTTTCATCATTCCTTAATCAAAATTATCTTCTTACACCAGCTGGAGAAGAAATGGGTTTCATGGGATTCATTCATTAGCCATGCCGATTTCGCCACTGTCCCTCCTGTTCATGTGTCTCCTACTCAGCCTGTCCATCGCCCAGTGCCTTTATCTAGTAGGCCTACCCATAAAAAACTCAAGATGACCACTGGGCAGCCAAGTAAACAGGGAGAAGGAGAGGGCAGTGAGCCACAGGGAGAAAAGGAGGATGATGAACAGCAGCAGCCAGATTTTGAGGGACAACAGCAGTTGGAAATCAGTGGACAGCAGCTAGATGTTGATAAACAGCAGCAGTTGGGGATTAGTGAGCAGCAGCAGCCAGAGTTGGAAGAGGAACAACAGCAGACAGAGATTTAAGAGCAGCAGGTTGAGCAAACAATTGAAGCATCTTTTGAGCTACAAGCTGGACAAGATGTTGAGGAAGGACAACAAGCTGAAGCTGCCTCCTTGACAGTGACCAAAACTGTTCCTAAAAAGAGGAAATTGCCCAAAAAGACAACTTCTAGCTTGCCAAGGAGAAAAAGCGCTATATTGGCCTTCAAAGGCAAAAGTGCAGTTGGAGAAAGTGCCAAGCATGGAGGTAAATCAGCTGTCATCCCTATCCCAAGCGATGACAGTGATAATGAGGCCCACATCCTTGAAAACCTCCTCATTCACAAAGAAGGGAAAATTGAGGTGTTACAAGAAGATCTTCAAAGGGCGAGGAATTTCAACCATTTCTTGGAGGTTGAAAACAAACAAATGAAGTATCATGCAGCCATTCATGAGGCTAGGGCGATCAAGTATAAGAAAGAGGCAGAAAAGGCACAAGTAAGAATTGAAGAGCTCATAGGCGAGTTTGATGATGAAGAGGAGGAAGACCAACCTAGGCGAAAGAGGCCTAGGACCATCGGGCTTAGGAGAGCCTTGGAGAAACAGAGAGCAGAAGAACAAGCTCAATTCGAAGCCTTTCCTCTCACTACCCTCCTTGAGCAGGAAATTGAGGGAAACAAGGAAGCATGGCTTGAGAGGGCCAACCAATATTTGGAAACAAAGCTTGAGAAGGAAAACAGGGATCTTGAGCTACAGAGAAAAAGGACTCTTCACTTTCAGAAGCTAAATCAGTTTGCCAGGCGAAAATTGAAGGTAGCACAAGAAAAATTGAAGAAGTTGAAGGAGAGGCGCCTAGCACGGAAAGAAGCAAAAAGCATATCAGCCCTTGATATTTTGGCTTCAGCTTCGGAGCATGTTTTTATGGACCCTTGAGGGTCATGCATGCCAATTTTGGGCCTGTTTCAGAAACTTTTTGTTTTTTGGCATTTTTGGGGTTTTTCGCCAAAAACTCATAAATGCGCCATTTCAGTTTGATGAGTTGTCAAGGGAGGAGGATGATCCCAATAGGTTCCATAATTCCATGAGCAGGTCTCCAGCGATTTTCAGGGCATTTGAAGATCATTCGCCCCTCCAAATTGGCGAAAAACAGCCTCATTTTGCACATTCGCTCGCCTACATTGTTGTACTGCTATTTTCTTGTTTTTGTTATTTGTACAGTTTTGAGGACTTTCAAGAGATCAGATTGAGATGATTCCACTTGCTACCAGTGCTTATTGTGGAGTTTTCCAACTGAGGCCACATCATGAGCCTCTAGAGTCTTCGACATCAGACAATGCCAGATGCATCCAGCAAGCTGTGACCTTTTTTCAGCATAAATATGAAGTATATTAAAATTTCGGAACCCAAAAATCAAGCCCTCTAAATGTGTTAAGCTATTTTTTATCAAGGGGCAATTGGGCAAAGTCAATATAATTTCCATTTTTAGCATTTTTTTAGATATTTTATGGGATATTTTGTGCCTTGGGCTTTGCAAAGCCTCAAGGACAAGTTTAGATATTTTGATTAGGCCAATGGGATAGCTAGTTGTTCCATGAGGTTTTCCTCACTCAAGCCTATTTATTCCACAAGGCTTCATTGTAAAACAAGGTTGAACTTGAGAGAAGAATCAATATATTGGTCATATGAGCTTTGAAGAATACACTTGAGTTATGATTTTTGGACCGCCTCTTGGATGCTTTTGAGGAATGTTGAAGGCTTGTTGATGGATTCCTTGACATGGTAGAATGGTATAGTGCTTCTTAATGTGTTTTGTCTTCTAGTTTTCACTCATAATTCATTTTTCTTGCTGCTATAGATCAGTAAAGATTGATTTTTAGACATGCCCATGGAGGCACCTCAAAATCCCTGAATCTTCATAGCTTGATGTTTTCTTCTCCCTTAGTTATGCTAAAGAATTCTTAGCTGCTCTTTAGTAACCTAAGGTATTGCTGCTAAGTTTTATTCATCAGTTCCATGTATGTTGAGTAGGATGTATGGTTTGCCCTACCTACCTATCAGCTGCCCATAGTTCTGTCCATAAAACTTTCTGTTTGACTGATTTGTTGATCATTTTGTTGAACCAAGGAGGCCTAGTCCCGATCTAGCCCTTTGCCTAAAACTATGAAAACTTATTTGTCCAAGTTCCCAATGACTTAGAGACTATGTTTAGGCGTTCCGGCATAGTTTATGAGTTGTTAGTTTGTCTTATATGTTTTCCCCAAAGTCTGATAGCCATTTCCCGAAGTTAGAGGGTCTTATACCTCTATGTATGGCTGGAATGTTTGATTTCTATGTGTTAATTAGCTTATAGTTATACTCAGCATGATTAATGGTTTGCTATTACATGTTTATTGTCTGCTATTAACTAGTTACACTTGAAATCCCTTGTCTTTCACCAACTTGTTGTCCACTTACTCCATTTTTCCCAGAGATCCCTTCTACCGTGAATCAAATCGGCCCTACAGCAGCTTTACATCATCACTTCATAGCTTCCTTGACCTGTTTGACCCCATAGCCCAATTTATCTACATCTTGTTATCCAGTTTATGTATTTGATCAGTTTATCTCACAAACTTAAAACTAAAAACCAAAAACACACTTCATAACTAGCTTTCCACACGTAACATCGCAAGTAAACACACCGACATTCTCACACATATAGAGAGAGCCTTCCGAGTCCGTGAAGGCTAGGTCTGGCCTAAAAGATTGGTTTGATGTTACACTATTATTTGGCCAGCTTTTTAACGTCAAATCACTGGGATACTTGAAGACTTTGGTAATTGTGCCAAAGAAAAATGGAAAATTGAGGGTGTGTGTTGACTACCGAGAACTGAATAAAGCTACTCTTAAAGACCATTTTCCCTTACCTTTCATAGATCAAGTATTAGATACATTAGCAGGTAAAAAGTACTTTTCATTCCTAGATGGGTTTAGTGGTTACAATCAAATCCAAGTAGCACTTGAAGACCAAGATAAAACCACATTTACTTGTCCTGGGGGTACCTATGCCTACCGAGTATTGCCATTTGGGTTATGCAATGCACCTGCAACATTCCAAAGGGCAGTATTAGGAATTTTTTCTGATCTGATACATGACTGTGTAGAGGTGTATATGGATGATTTCACAGTTTATGGGGATACATTTAAAGAGGCTTTAGAAAACTTGGAAAAAGTCTTAAAAAGATGTCAAGAAGCAAACCTTTCACTTAGTCATGAAAAATGTTTTATGATGTTCACTGAAGGTATTGTTTTAGGGCACCACATTTCAGGGGATGGGATTAGAGTTGATGAAGCAAAAGTTGAAGTCATTTCTAACCTATCCATTCCAAGTTGTCAAAGAGATGTTAGAAGTTTTCTAGGATTTACAGGGTATTATCGGAGATTTATAGAAAAATTCACCAAAATAGCATCTCCTCTCTTCAAATTACTTACCAAAGATTGTGAATTTAAGTGGACTTCTGATTGCCAGTTAGCTTTTGAAACCCTGAAAACCAAAATTTCTGAAGCACCTATATTAAGGGGACCTAACTGGAAGTTACCTTTTCATATCTCGACAGATGCTTCTGATACAGCTCTAGGAGCAGTATTGGGACATAAAGATTTGATTCCCTATGCCATCTATTATATCAGTAAAAATTTGACTCCTGCAGAGTTAAACTATACTGTAACTGAAAAAGAGTTTTTAGCTGTTGTTCATGCCATAAACAAATTTAGACACTATATAACAGGCTATGAAACTTTTGTTCACACTGATCATTTTGCAATTAGATACTTAATGAACAAATCAATCACTAATGGCAGAGTTATAAGATGGTTGTTACTATTGCAAGAATTCAACATTACTATTTTAGATAGGCCTGGAAAACAAAACACTGTGGCTGATTTCCTGTCTAGAATCCAAAATATCAAAGATGACACTCCGGTTGAAGATCAATTTCCTGATGAATATGTTTTTGCAATCTCTACTCAAACTCCATGGTTTGCTGATATTGCCAATTATTTAGTTTCAGGAAAATTTCCTTCAATTATGAATGCAAGGGATAAAAGAAAATTCATTAATGATAGTGCAAGATATTCATGGGTCGCTAATGAGTTGTACAAGACAGGTTCAGATTTGATCATTAGAAGGTGTGTTCGTGAAGATGAGATGCTTGAAATTCTCAAGGCATGTCATGATGAACCTTGTGGCGGACACTTTGCAGATAAGAGGACAGCCTATAAGATCCTTAACTTAGGATATTATTGGCCATCCTTGTTCAAAGATGCAAGGGAATATGTAAAAAGGTGTGGCAGTTGCCAAAGGGTAGGGAAACCTTCTCCTTCAGGTGAGATGCCATTACAACCTCAGGTACACATTGAACCTTTTGAAAAATGGGCTTTGGATTTTGTAGGACCTATTATTCCTCCATCAAGACAAAAGAAATATATATTAGTTTGCACTGTTTATGTTACTAAATGGGTAGAAGCTAAACCATTACTTGTTGCTAATGAATAATCTGTAGTTAATTTTCTTTTTGAGGATATTTTTACTCGTTTTGGTGTCCCAAGGGAAATTGTTACAGATCAAGGAGCTCAATTTACATCAAGGCTAGTGGAGCAAATGATGGAGAAGTACAAAATCATACATAGAAAATCTACTCCTTATCATCCACAAGGAAATGGTCAAGTGGAATCTACTAATAAGATCATTGAAGGAATCCTAACAAAGACTGTTCATTTACATAGAAGAGATTGGGTAGATAGGCTTCCTGAAGCCTTGTGGGCCTATAGAACTACATGGAGAAACACAACAGGCCATACTTCTTATGAGCTTGTTTATGGAAAGCAAGTTTTGTTTCCCATAGAGTTCCAAATTCAAACTTTCAAGATGGCAGTTCAGCTAGGACTTGATCTAACGAAGGCACAAAAGCATAGACTGGAGCAAATTAATGAATTGGATGAGATCAGACAAGATGAAGTTCAGAAGACAAGTCTAGTCCAATAGCAAAGGGCTAGATGGCATGACAAGTACATCAAGGAGAAGAAATTCAAAGAGGGTGACTGGGCTCTCTTGTTTGATTCAAAATTCAAGGATTTTCAAGGAAAATTTCAGACACATTGGCTTGGGCCATATGAAATTGTTCGAATTTTTGATAATGGGGCAGTAAAAATCAAAACTATAGATGAAGAAGAGGTCACTTTTCTTGTGAATGGTCATAGACTGAAGCTATACCACAAGCCACTCTCAAGAGAAGAGTTTGTCAAGAAGTTCCAAGAAAGCAATGATGTGAAATTAATGAAGAAGAGTCTCTCTTCTTCATCAACTTGATTAAATTTTCTGAAGCAGTTCTTTTTGAAAAAATAAAAAAATAAAATAAATAAATAAATAAAGGTATAAACATGAAAACCAATCATTGATTGGCATGTTTATACAGAAAAGATAGGGTGAAAATCAGAGTCTCTCTGACACTCTAACTTTTCCCATTTTTGTTTTTACAAGCAGCTGTTACAAAAATCATAAGTTCAGAT
>JAXQQM020057747.1:0-107703 GCA_034641835.2 Pinus albicaulis | reverse complement strand
CCTGAACTTCCGGAGCCGTTTTGAGGCCCTAAACGACATTTTTTGGGAAAACTGGGAGCAACATGGATCCATGTATTGATGTTTCTCACTCAAAAATTTTATTCCTCAGATAGATCTTTCTAACGAGTATGGTTTGCGTCAAACAGAGATCATATGCCAAAGTTACGTCCCCGGGAAGTTGAAACACCAATTTACCCAAACGAGGCCCATAGTTTTGGCGCTTCATCTCCTAGGGTTAGGTTTTTGGTTGTTATAGATTTCCCATTGTTTCTAAATAATAAAATAGGCCCTCGAGCCTCATTGTAACTCGTATTTCTGCAGGCTTCGTAGCCACCACATCTCTTCGCAGATAGCCACTTAGCCGCCCAGCTTAGTTTTATTTTCACCTGTCTCTGTAGTTAAATTTTAGTTCTTTGATATTAATGAAATGAAGTGTTATTTCCGCCGCATCTCTATATTTATGGTTATATTTTTATTTTGTCGTGTTCCCGCATAAATCCCATCGTTGGAATTAGAGCTAGATCGCTTTTTTCTCGATCCTTCTTTGCATGTCCCCAACGAGGTCGGGGTATAAGGAGCTAGGGCTTGATCTGGTGGAACCTTTGCAAGATTAGCCTCGCAAACCTCGACGGACGCCCATGGGGGACGAAAAGAAAGATGAGGGAGCAGGAGATCCTATCAAAATATTGCTCGAGGAGGCCCTCGAAAAACAAAGGAACGCGATGATGGATAACTTTGTTCAGATCCTTCAACGGCTACCCACCGGCGGCGCATCTGCATCCAACAGCCACTCGGGAGGCGCGACTCCTTTTAAGGTACAAGTAAATTTTGACATTCCCATATTTGAGGGTCAAATAGATGCAGATGCCGTAGATAGATGGTTGAATCTGTTAGAAGGATATTTCTCGGTTCATGACTTTTCAGACCAGGAGAAGATTATTTTTGCACTCCTCAAAGCTACCCCCCATGTTAAGGATTGGTGGGAAACCTACTGTGAGAACAAGGACCAGACAGAACCCTCTCTGTTCTCGGTCGTACCAACTTGGAATTCTTTCCGAGACGCCGTCAAGGAACAGTACTATCCCGTGGGGAGCTATGAGGACAAGTACATACAATGGACCACGCTGCGACAACAAAGGGATCAAGATGCGCACGAGCTGACGAATCTGTTCCATACCCTGCGCACAAAGTTGGGTATCAAAGATTCAGAGAAACATTTGGTGCTAAAGTATCGCAGCTGTCTGCACAGATACATTCAGGAGGAAATGGAGTTGCTCGACATCTCCTCGCTTGGTACGGCATACCGGTATGCTGCCAAGATTGAGCAGAAATTCAAACAGAAGAAGCGAGACTTTGGATCTGCGAATCAAAAGTAAGGAAAAGGTGCTTCCAAACCGCAGAACAAAGGACAGAGCCAAGGCATGGCGGCTAAAGACAACCCGTCAAAGCCACAAGAAAAGAACAACACCGTAAAGCCAAAGAAGGACACGGGAAAGTGGTGTGAGTTCCATAAGATCTCCACTCACAACACAAGTGAGTGTCGGGCCAAGCAGTCGCTAGTGGCCGAGATGAGGGCTTCTGAGTCAGATGCATGCTCCGACTCCGAATCAGAACCTGAAAAGGGGAATGAAAAAGGGAAACAGATTATTGATGCGGAGCCCAACGCCACCGTTGCCACTACAAAGGTCCAGAAGGAGGAACCGGAAGATCCAGAGGAGGAGGAACGTCTCTTCCACTCCCAGATGTGGGTAAAGGGCTCCCCTGTACAGTTCATTGTCGACAATGGGAGCCAAAAGAACCTCATTTCAGCAGACGCCGTGAAGCGGTTGGGCTTGCCGACCACAGCTCACCCACATCCATACACCATCGGGTGGCTTCACCAAGGACGAGATCTCCACGTCAGCCAGTAGTGTCGCCTTCCCTATAGCATCAAGCCCTTCACGGATAAGGTATTACGTGATGTTGCTCCTATTGATGTTTCTGATGTATTATTAAGACAACCATACTTGTGGAAGCGTCATGCTGTGTATGAGTCTCGACCTCGTGCTGTTATTATTACTTTGGGAAATAAGTTGTACAGGATACCAGAGGTACCACCTCCTACGACTATCTCTTTGGTTACTGCAAAACAATGCAGTAAGCTCATTTCCCAAACCAGGAAATTCGTTTTCCTGATGATCCGCCCTCAGGGCAAGAAGAAGACTGTGGCCACGACCTCCAGACAGGGCCCCTCTGCACGACAACAACAAATGGATAAGGTCGTGGAGGAGTACGGGGACATCTTCACCTCACCCACAGGGGTTCCTCTGCACTGCCAGGTCATGCACCCGATTGATCTGACCCCAGGTGCGCCACTACCCAATGGACCGATCTATCGACGCTCTGTTCTGGAAAATGATGAAATCAAGAGGCAGATTCAGGAGCTGTTGCAGAAAGGTCACATCAGACCAAGTTCATCGCCCTGTGGGAGCCCGATCGTGTTGGTACAGAAGAAGGATGGGACGTGGAGACTCTATATTGACTATCGGGCGCTGAACAAGATCACTGTCTGGAATAGGTACCCAATCCCACGGATTGATGACCTTCTAGACCAACTCAAAGGTGCAAAATATTTCAGCAAGATCAACCTGAAGTCTGGGTATCACCAGGTACCAATTGAACCTTCCGATGTGTGGAAGACTGCCTTCAAAGCCAAGGAAGGCCTTTTTGAATGGCTGGTCATGCCTTTCGGGTTGACGAATGCTCCCGCCACCTTCATGAGGATGATGGATGACATCTTGCGGCCATTCACCAACTCATTTGTAGTGGTGTACTTGGATGATATTCTGATCTTCAGCCAGACTTGGGAAGAGCACCTTCACCACATCCGATAAGTCCTCCAAACACTGCGGCAACACAAGTTGTGTGCCAATTTGGAGAAGTGCACTTTTGGCATGACCCAGGTTCAATATCTGGGATACATTATTGATGAAAGGGGGTGCATGTGGATCCAGCCAAGATCCAAGTCATTCGGGATTGGCCAGCCCCGACTACTATAACAGAGCTTCGCAGCTTTCTGGGTCTTGCTAATTTCTACCGTAGATTCGTGTTGGGATTCTCTCATATAACTTGGCCCTTGAGTCAAGTCACCAAAGGAGGAGCGAGAGCAAAATTCTTTTGGTCGGATCTGTAATGTATGCCTACGTAATTGAAAATCGCTCTGCTCGCCTCCTGCTCACATTACTGATTTGGAAGCAATGCCCATTTGAGATCGAGATGATGCTCTCCGACTATGCTGTTGGGGCGCTCTACTTCAACAGACATCCACAGCATATCACAAGGAGACACAGCCATTACGCTTCGCAAGTATCCCACTTATACAGCAATGCATTCCATCAGGTAAGCTTGTCGACAATGGAAGCATTACATTTTGGGAAGCAACAATTATTCACACAGTATCAATCGACCCCCGTAGTTCATACGTACACAAGTGAGAGCGTAATGACATCCATCGAAGTGGTTCACATTCAAGGTCGCTTATTTTGAACATCAAGTACAAGAAGGGTAGCACCAATAATGTTGCAGACTGCCTCAGCCGACCACCGATCGTGGCTCTCACCACCGTGCTCAACTCTTGTGGGCACGAGACTTCTGATTGGCCGCTTCTCTATGAGAGTGACCCAGAATTCGGCCACACTTACAAGGCACTCTTGGGGGGTACGTAAGTTCCAAATTTTCACCTCCAAGATGCACTTTTATGTCACATGGGACACCTTTGTGTTCCTTCAAGCGAGCGTGCCAAGATGATATGGGAAGCACACTACAATCGAGTCGCTGGGCATTTCGGGGTCGAGAAAATAGTAGCAATCCTGCAGAAGCATTTCTATTGGCCGAACCTTCGAAAGGATGTCGAGAAGCACATCAGATCCTGCACTGCTTGTGCCATTGCCAAACCGACCATCAAGAAGCAAGGCCTATATACTCCACTACCTACCCCTAATCGACCGTGGGAATCCATCTCCATGGATTACATGTCGGGCCTGCCTTCTACTAAGAATGGAAATGACTGTGTTTTCGTGGTCGTTGACAGATTCTCGAAGATGGCCATCATGGCTGCCTGTAAGAAGAATATCACAGCAGAAGCCACTGCTAAACTCTTCTTTGAACGAGTGTGGGTGCACTTTGGGATCCCACAGTCTATCATATCAAATCGAGATAGCAGGTTCCTCAGCACATTTTGGTCCAGCCTCTGGTCAATTTTGGACACAAAGCTCACCAAGTCCACAGCTTTCCATCCCCAAACAGATGGCCAGACAGAGGTCGTCAACAGAATGATTGTACACATTCTGCGCATGTACAATTCAAAGCATCCACGCATATGGGACGAGAGCCTCCCTTATGTACAACATAGTTATAATCGGGCTCTCCACAGTTCAATCGGCCATAGCCCCTTTCAGGTGGGCTTGGGATTCCAGCCACTATGCCCCACTGACGTAGCCATGCCATTTGCAGCTGCTCAGGCCAATTCAGCTCATGTCCAGTCTGAAGTTGACAAAGCCAGTAGCTTCATCGAGCGCATTCAACACATCTGCCAACAGGTTCATGATATATTGGACAGAGCCAATGCCAAGTACAAGAAACGCCATGATCAACACCGGGTGCCACACAACTTCCAGGTGGGCGACAAAGTATGGTTACATTTGCAGAAGGAGCGCCTCACTGGACCCCACCGCAAGCTTCGCCCGCTCCGATACGGGCCGTACACCATCACCAAGGCTGTAGGGAACAATGCATTCGAGCTCAGTATTCCACCATTCCTTGGTCTGCACCCAGTCTTCAATGTGGATCGCTTTCGTCCTTACTTCCCACCTCTACTGGACACCTCGGACATTGCAGAACAACTCACACCAACAGAGTTAAATCCAGACTGCATGGAACAGGCCACCACAGATTGTATCATGGACATGCAAATCAAGAACACTCGCCAACATAAGATCCAACTATATCGGGTTGTCAAAGCTGGCCAACTCCTGCACCAAGGAAAGTGGTTCACCAGGGACCAAGTTCAGCAGAAATTTCCTCATCTCATGGAGGAACTTAACGCAATGGGGATCATTGCTTCCTAAGGGGGGAGGAATGATCCAGGTGGATATTGGTGGCCACCCGCCTATTCCACTTGGGCCCCCACCATTGTCTCTTTCAGTTTTTCCGTTTTGGCATAACTTACTATTTTTAGCAGCTTTTCGGGTCCTGAACTTCCGGAGCCGTATGGAATGCATCAAACGGAGATCGTATGCCAAAGTTACGCCCCTGGGAAGTTGAAACACCAATTTACCCAAACGGGGCCCATAGTTTTGGCGCTTCATCTCCTAGGGTTAGGGTTTTGGCTGTTTAGGATTTCCCATTGTTTCTAAATAATAAATAGGCTCTCGAGCCTCATTGTAACTCAGTTCAGAGGCCTGTAGCCACCACATCTCTTCTCAGAGATAGCTACCAGTGCCCTAGCTAGTTTTATTTCCATTCTGTCTGTAAGCAAATTTCAGTTCTTTGATATTAATGAAATGAAGTGTTATTTCTGTTGCATCTCTATATTTATGGTTATATGTTTATTCTTTTGCGTTCCTGCATAAATCTGGATCACTTCCTGACTTAGTTAACTTAGACAAGTTGTCATGTGATGTGGAATTACTATTTCCTTCTAATTTAATTAAGGGAAAATTAAATTAGAAGCCTCTTCTTGTTGCCATTTTCAACAATAAAAAGGCCTTTGAGCCTTATTATAATATATTTTAGAAGGAACATATTTTTCACATATCTTCTCAAAGATAAGCTACCACCATTTGATCTAGTTTGCTTCCATTCTGCATGTAAACAATTTCAACATTTCTATTTATTAATTGAAATTTAGTTTCACTGTATCTCTGTATTTTGGGTTTAAATTTGTATTTTGTTTTGTTCCCTTCTTAAATTTGGATCACCTCAACACTTTTTAGCCACAACATATCACATTGCTTCAAACATTCCTTTATTGTGACATATTGCATCGTGTTAAAGTTTCTTTTCATGCAACACATCACAATTTCTCAATTTTTTTATCACGACAAAAGGAATTTTTCCACTTTCCTTCTAATCCTTCAAATATTTATTCCCTTGTGATTTATCACATCACATAAAGTTTTTCTTCAACCTTTCTATCCCTACAAATACCCTTTTTTATATCACACCATGCTAAATTTTATTTTAGTGTGATATGCCAAATTTCCTCAAACTTTATGTCTATGCAACATAGTTTTGTATTACATCACATCAAAGTTTTGTTTCATGTGATACACTTTAGTGCAATACACTTCGTGTCACACCTCTCCTAACATTTGGTTTGATATACCTTAAACCTTCAAAACCTTTAGGATGAGCATCCTTTAAAGAGATTTATTTAATGTCTTATGCACCCCTTTTAAAAAACCTTCACATTATGTCCATCACTTTTAAAAACTCTTGTCTTTTATGCACCATATAAAAAATTGTTATGCCACCTTCGTGTTATGTCCATCACTTTAAAAACTCTTGTATTTTATGCACCTTATAAAAACTTGTTATGCCATATAGCATTTCACTATGGATTCTATGATCCATAATGGGACATCTAGTTTTCTTGGTCCATTGATTTGGCTCAATGACCATCAAAGTCGTTTAGAATGTCATTTCCATTGCATCATAACTCCACTAGAAAATGGTCCAACAAGGTGATAAAAAAATATTTTGATGCGAACCTCAACCAAATTCACACTAGGGGGCACTTCTCACCTTCCTCCCTTCAATGCAACCTTCAATGTGTTTTGTATACTTTACCTACCTTACTAGTTCAAAGATGGTGCTCCTCCTTCCACTCCCAACAACATTCCAATGATTTTCTATTATTCCCTCTCTAGTTTACATCTACTAATCCCTGGAGAGAAATGACTTTGATTTCTTGTTAGAAAATATCGTTCTTCAATTATGCTATATTAACCATCTAATCATGTTCCTTTTTCTCTAACACTCTCTCTCTATAGCCATGACATTTAATTACTAAATTTTGAGTTTTTCCTTTGGCCCTAGATCTGGTTAGAGGTTAATCACACACACAAAGACACTAAAAACCTCCTGACTTACTAGCACTTTTCACAACAAAATATTTAGCAATGAAACCAATTTAGTACACAGAGATTTGATCCCAAATCTTGATTATTTTATTAATCCATCAATAAAAGAATCATGGGGCTCCCATACCAAACATCATGGCCCTCGATCACCTGCACAACTAGTGAATATAGTATACAACAATAGGGTTTGCAATCTACAACATCATATTTGCAATATGCCCAATGAGAAATAGACAAGAAAAAACACATAACTTACTTGTTGAATTACCCCATCTAGATCAACCCTTTCTACACTTATTGTCCTTGACACCTGGTAGGGCCTTTTTCCTACTTTGATCAACTGCTCACAAGTGTGTTTTCTACTCCTAAATACATAATATACTTAGCCTTAGTAGATCTGCTTCTCATAGTGGATTTTCCCATCAAATCATTGTACAATCAACTTCAAATTAGATCACTAAATCATAGTGAATGTATATATATATATACATACATACATACATACATATACATATATACATATATGTATATATGTATATGTATGTATGTATGTATGTATGTATATATGTACATATATATATAGTGAATTAGAGGACTAATTCACTATGATTTAGTGATCTAATTTGAAGTTGATTGTACAATGATTTGATGGGAAAATCCACTATGAGAAGCAGATCTACTAAGGCTAAGTATATTATGTATTTAGGAGTAGAAAACACACTTGTGAGCAGTTGATCAAAGTAGGAAAAAGGCGTCAAGGACAATAAGTGTAGAAAGGGTTGATCTAGATGGGATAAGGGTTGATCTAGGACTGATATATATATGTATATATATACATATATATACATATATATATATATATATACATATATATATATATATATATATATATATATATATATATATATATATATATATATATATATATATATATATATATATATATATATATCAGTCCTTAGACCCTTGATTCTCAAGGCACCCCGATGAACAAACTTTAATCTATTATCTCTGCAACCATCTACATAGAAAATAAACGCCCTTTACATCCCTTGTTGGCCTATACTCAGACCCATGGAACCTCAACCTTGTGTCTTTAGATTTTTTAGGCCTCTTGACCCTCTATTCCTCTTTCCATGACCTTCTAAACCAGTTGTGGCCCATCTTGCAATTGGATCTTATGCCTCACGACCATCTTCCAACTACCCTCTGGCCTTCTGACCTTATTGTAATAGAAATAAGGGCTTAGACCCTTTCTCAAATTGAATATATGTACCTTGACCATCAAACGCGGATACTTCTTTTACATAAAACCACACGTCTAACTACCAGACTTCTTGAGGACACTCGAGCTTCTCAGAAACTAGTCCTCCTTTAGATAAACTCAACCTCATGAGCAGAAATTGACCCTCCTAGGGCACTCTTACAAGAGAACTCACATCTCTTTTGCACACAATATGTCTAATGAATGTCTCTTAGGCTCCTTAAATAGGTTTCCTTGGGTCACTTAAGAAACCTTCTAGATCTAGGGTTTTAGCCTCTTTGACCCTTAGCATAAATAATTATTTACTTTTAGGTCCTAAAGCCACTGCTTGGGTCCAAAACCCCACTTTTAGGTAAATTTCCCAACAAACAACTTATTGGTTGGTTGTCCTCTCTCAGAAATACCTACTGAGCTACCCACAATCTAACACTAAACAATTTTTAGTGTGAGGTTTGAGATTGATTTTCATTATTGAATGTCTAATTGGATAGCTAAATATATTGATCTCTACATCATTAGTTGAAATTTGTTGTACTGTAAAAAATAAGCAATTCCAACTTCTAGAATTTTTCTTAGTGTGTTGCACAATTATATAAAGAAATTAAACATTTTAGAGAACTTTTAGTGCCAATCTCAACTTGTTCCCCAAATTAAACTACCATGAAAGCTTCCTTATTTGATATTATCCCAACTCACATGTATTGCAAATGCCCTTTTTGGAATGTGGTAGGACAACGTGAATTTATAAGAAAAATTTGTGAAATTATGAATCAAGTTTGATAGTGTTTGCACAAGTTTTTCTTGCCATAAATTGAATGCTCAAAAGATTTCAAACAAATTATGAACTAATTCATTAATTAATAAAGCACTAATTCATTTATGAGCAGAGCTTGTTTAATTCCACTTATTCATTAGCTTATTAGTGATTGTTTTTGTTGAATCCAATTGTGATTGTGACTGGGAAAGCCTATTGATATTTTTATATTTCTCCTTAATTAAATTTTAAAAACCCATTTGATATTTTTTTTCTTTGTTCTTAGTGAACCTGTTTTCTAATCATAGTGTTGGTTTTTGAAAATATAACCATTTGAGACTAATCTCTTTGAATATTGTCAATATTGAGATTTTTTTTTGAAGTTAGTAGAAATATTTTAAATCATACCAACAAAACCTCTTTTAAATTAAATATAGAAGAGTTAGAATCATCTTGAAATTATTATAATTACTCTTTTATTATAAAACATTTTATAATTACTCTCTTTTATAATTATTAGAAAGTTTTGTGGAGAATCACTTCAAGCCTGAAAATCATCAATTACATAAAGTACATTTGGATATATTCATCCATAATATTAATAAAACACTTCTTACATCATATTACTATTATCATTATAAAAAATCATTAATGCTTAACTTTTTAAAATATACAAGCTTGAACTTCGAGGCACTGTTTTAACAACAGAGATTATGTCCTTTTTTGTATATTATTTTGTCTATTTTTGTTATTGTATGGCCTTATGGCTAGTACCGATGACTTGGATTTTGTAAAATTTGATAATTTGCTAAAGTTTTGGGTCCTACCTTTAGTTCTCATAGTTGCCTCTGGTTCTCTCTCTCGACAATTGTGTGGTTAGGTTGCTTACGTCACGTTAGCACCTACGAAACATGGTTAAATAAATCTTAGAGGACACCTAACTCGAATGGGTATTATCCATGTGAATGCGTGAGGAAGAAGTGCGTTTATTGCGTGTCAATGTGTGTTGTGAATATGTGTATGGTGTGAACTCATGCGATTTTGTGTGGGCTTGCATGTGAATTATGTAGTTTGTCCACGCAAGCATCTCTTAACGTGCATACCCAACCAAAAAAAAACAAAAACTGAATGAAAATAGTAACTAAAATTAAAGTGATATATTAGTATTTAGAAATTAATATATATTAAAATTTAAAGTTCTGTTCATGAGATTTCAAGGAACAATATGTAAAGACTTTATTATGTTTAATTGGGAGAGTTGATTCTTTATTTCTTAGATTATCATAGGGGAGTTCTTTAACACACTTTCTCCTACTTTCTTGGGATAGAAATTTTATCTTTTTATTTATTTATTATTATTTGTCATGTTGAGTAGGTGAGTTCTTTTACACATTTTCCTCTTCTTTGTTGGGAGAGTAATTCTATCTTTTCCTTTTTTTTTTATTAGTCAAAGTGTTTAAAGATCTTTAATAGTTATGTTAAGATGACGATGATTTTTATGGTTGAGCGTAAATTAATTGTGAGTTATTGGGATGCGGAGGATTGGGGTTTTGGAGTGGTGTTACTAAAAGGAAAATTCTTATGTAACCTTTAATTGCTAGAGTAATTGGATTTTAAGAGCTTGTACTCAAATTATGAACCCTCACCTAAAGGTGTTCCCCTTTTCTTAATAAATTTATTTCGTTGACTTGTCATGGAACTACAATGTTATTATGTCAAGGAATTGTCACACAAGGCTTGAGGTTATTGGGGTGTTACTTAAAGGAATGAGAAGGGAAAGGCGAAAAGAACATCCTAAGGGAAAAAAACCCAAATGAAGTGAAAAAAGGAAAAAAATAATTGGGATGCACTAGATCAACAAGATGGGAAATAATGAAGAATGTTAAGGAGTGTTTTCTTGGATGAATTTCATTGCTCTAGAGAAGGACGTCTAATGTTCAAGGATGTAAAAAAATTCATGATAGGCGTGAGGTCATGGAAATCATTAAGTTCATGACATCACACAAGTTTATCATGTCAGTTTGGAAACTAGCAATGAGACCACTTTCTTCTGGCATTAGAGGGTTGGAAGTAAGGTAATCAACCTAGTGCATGTTAGCATGGGGAATTGGCCTTTGTCAAGTTGTCGATGAAGCTCAAACATCTTTTGGAGGAGGAGGTCTAAGAAAATTTGGTCCTCATAAGCCAAGAATTTTTTTGAGAGAACCAAGTAAATCTCTAAAGAGACAATAAAACCATCCTTCAGTTTCATAATAGGGAAATCATCCAAATATAATGCTCCCAAGGAATATGGTGGTTATTATCAATGCAAAGCTAGTGAGAACAAACTCTAAGCTGGGTGACGAGGACCCTCATGTTGTAATGTGATTAGAGTTTGGTGTACCCTAAGGGTTGAATTAACTATGTCTATACTAGAGGTGCAAGTCTAAGTAGTGTTGAAGCTAGAATGACAACGATTCTCTAAAAATCATGTGGATTGAAGGTAGGCTTTGTAGATCTTAGTACAAATACCTTTATTTTTGCCTCCCTTGGAGAGATTAGGGGCACCCATTGAAAGCTATATGATAGTGGTCTATTAATATCAAGGCCAATGAGGTGAAGTATTTAAGAGACACTTACATAAATTTTTATTTTCCATGTAACCAAGCACCTCACCCTTAAACCCACATGAAAGGGTAAGATATTCTTTAGAGATTAAGATTATACAACAAAAAGGCTTGAATCCATTACAACAATATACTTAACAAGAGCTCAACAAGTCACTTGCGGGGATTAAACCTAGGTAGGGAATCATTTCTCCCAACCAAACAAGATAAACAAATTGACTAAGAGACTCTCATATACCAACATGGATTAATCCCTTGCTATCCCCGCTATAGAGGATTTGAGAAAGATATGGATATCTTGGAAGGTAGCTTCACGAGTTTCCCATTCATCTAAGCTTGTGTATCATTTTTGCTAGAGGAAATATCATTGAAGCAATGAGTGGGGCTATGCCAAATTCTTCAAGAATACTATCATCAAGAATTGATCTCTTGACATTAAGATGCTTGGATAACATTGTGATAAGCATTCGCATAATCTTATTTCAATCTACTCCTTAGAGGTATGGTCCTCGAACCTCATGGTTGTACAAGATGGTAAGTGTGTCTAGTAAGTGAAAGAGTCAGATCTTTAATACAATGTCTTAAAAGTGAAGCTAATAACATAATTTTTCAAGAATGACGAGAGCTACATATCCAAGGCTTATTCTAGCATCTACTACTAATAATAACATAAAACATGGTTTTGGAAAAAAAAAACCTCAAATATATATATGCAAAAGTTACATTACCTTTTTTAAAATAAAATTTACATTACTTTTTTTTTTGAAATGTTAAAAGCAATAACTTTTATTATTAATTTATTAACTTAGAAACTAATGAGTAAAAAAAATTAAGATCTCTAATCTCTAAACACTCTCCATTAATTAAATCATAAAAACAATATCTTTCTAAATAACAATAAAAACTCCACAAAGTAATCAACCATCTAATACATTTCCAATGAAGTTGATGTGATTTCCTCCGACTCATTATAATCCAATGCAAGTATTTTAAAAAATGAACAACTTTATTTAACTACTAAATGTCTTATAAAATGTCATCACAAATAAGACCAAAGCAAAGAGCCTTAAGCGTGTAAGCTAATTAATATGGAAATGTGAAACGTTATATTAACGTTACTTCCAGTTTCTTCTAAGTGATATGGAGTAATTAATATTGAAAAGAGATCAACACGGTTGCTTCTAAAAGATCACCAAGTTACCTAAAGGCGATTCCATTTCTCGGAGATTGTGAAAACATTAATTGATTTGTTAAATAAACTAGTCATTCCATGAATGTGAATCCACCACAATGGTTGGATTCCTCCGTGTTTCCAATAAAAAATTCATTTATTTTAAGTACTAATTGCATGGTTATTTTATAATGAAAAAGGACGAGAGTTGTATAATAATAAAAATAACAATGAGAAAAGCATTCTATTAATGTAATAATTCATGGTAAATTATGTTTGTTTAATATAAGTATGATTCAATCCCATTCTTAAAAAAATGATCTAAACCACTGGTTTATCGAAACTTTAAACAAAGGGTGTAATTTAGTATGTAGGTCCAATTATTTGAAAGATACATATGTTAATTATTATCTCTTTGCCAAAGGGAGAACTTTTCAAAAGAAATGCAATGATGTGTGCCAATGCAAGTCACTGGCTAAGCTTGGGTGGATGGATAACTGATGATGCTATATCATGGGAAATTGAGCAGGAACATCATAAGGAGGGTGATGGTGTTCCCACATAGACACTACATCATAAGGAGGGTGAGGGTCTTCCCACATAGACACTGGTGAGTGGGGTCATGGCATGAGAGTAGGCCATGGTCTAGGAGACACAGGAGGGTGAGGGTCTTCCCACATAGACACTAGTGAGTGGGGTCATGGCATGAGAGTAGGCCATGGTCTAGGGGACACGTGAGGACATATGTTCCATAAACAACAAACATTGGATAGGAACGTTTTGAACCTAACTAGAGTTAAAGATTTGCATATGGTGGTAAATGAGAATGAGGAAAGGATGAGTACTAGAGTTACGAATGTGTACATGGTGGTCAATGAATGATGTGTACTATAGTTAAAAATGTGACCATGGTGGTGAAACAAATGAGGAGAGGATGAGTACATAATGAGGATACAAACCATAAATGACATGCCATCTCTATCACATTCAAGTAACCCATAGAATATGGGGTATATACTGTACAAAGATGCCATTGTAATTGTACACATTTTTTTCTCCTTCTATATGGAGATGTTGACACTCATCTTTTTTAACTCATACTTTGTTATTTATAATATTGTTAGCATTGGGACTGCAACAGCTGCATACTTTGTCGTTTTGTGGGATTTTTTACCAGCCTTGTGATTATTGTAGAGGTTTGAATTTTCAATGGCGTTTTGAATACTAAAATTTGTTCCGGCAAATAGACTAGTGGTGTGATTAGTGTAGAAAGAAACATCAAGAACAAGAACTTACAGGTTGATTAATTTAGGGTTGGCAGATTTGCGAAAATCCGGTCATGCATTCGTTTTAAATTGAGGGGATTGAGCACGAGAATGAAAGATGACATCCTTGCTCATCCTCTCAGGCTGACACGTACCTTCCTGTGCATTTCTTTTCTCTATATATATCTTTTCACCACCACCCAAACTTCCCAACACCTTCCCTGAACCAATTTCATATTCATTTTCTGCTACAAATCCCTGGACCGGGGCAATATGGGTTTGTTCCGGTGAGTTTTCTCCTTCATCACAACCCAGAAGAACCACCCACCCACCGCTCACAGGCCATAGACCTTGAACATCTGGGTACAAGGATTCTGTGACAACATTGATTTTCTGTCCTTGAGGTATATACACAGGTTAATGGCCCTGTGGAACTTATTTGGGGTTTTTTTTGTTAATCTGATAATCTGACTTCTCTGGCATGAGTATTTGGATTAGTCCAGATAAAACTGTCTTTTCTCAGTGTCCATATTTATTCCCATGAAGTATAGTACTATAGGTTAGAGGATCAGTAACTGTTTTTTCCAGGATTTGTTGATACCCATGTGAGTTTCCTTGCTTGTAGCATAGGTTCTCAATCTTTATTTGTTTGATCAGGAGGATCGGATTAAGTTTCTGAATTTGCGGGAAGAATGGCTCCTGGAATCCTATATGCAGCGAGGCATGTGGCCCCATCTGGGTCGAGCAACAATGGCAGCGGCCATAGCTCAAAGCAAAAGATGGGGGAGAAGCCTAATCAGTTTGTTACAAGCAATTCCATAAGGTCATCGTCCTTCATGCAGATTGTTAATGCTGCTGCAACTTCAAATCTTGCTGCAGCGGTTCCTCAGCCTGCAATTCATCGGAATTATCATCATGATCATCGGTTTGAGATGACCATGGTTCCAAGGCCGAAGCAGGTGACAGATCCTCTGAATGAAATGGTGAGAGCCAGACTTTGCGGTGATAATTATCATGAGAATACTAACTATGGCAGCAGTGGTAGCGAGCATGATCCTGATACTGTGTGCCTTGCTGATATGGTCTATGGTTTCATGGAAGAAGACGAAGAAGAAGACGAAGAAGAAGGACGAATAAAAAATAAGGAAGTTGGTAATTGCGGGAGATCTAGGTGCAATTGCTTGAATGGCACTGGAGAGCCCTGCTCTGCTAATATTGCAGAGGTGGATGGTGATTCTAATTCTGGACTTGCTGAGGATGATATCAATGAATTTCCCAATGCGGAGCTTAAGGAGATACTAGAAGGCCTGCTCTTGTCCAGCATTAACAACCCAGTTGAGTTTCTCCTGCACAAGGAGGCTGTTAAGGCTCTTGAGATAAATCAAAACGAAGTTGAAAATTCCAATGTGAATAAACATCAGGTTATTGACCAGAAAAGCTGGTTGAGGCGGTCTGTGATGAATTATTTGCGCGGACTGGGGTACAATGCAGGCATCTGCAAATCAAGGTGGGAGCACATTGGTGGATTCCCTGCAGGGAATTATGAATACATAGATGTAATAATTGATGGAGAGCGTTTCTTTGTGGACATTGATTTCAGGGGACAGTTTGAGATCGCCAGACCCACAACTGTATTCAATGCCTTATTGCAGGTTTTGCCCAATGTATATGTGGGCAAGGCCGAGAGATTGAAGCAGGTCATTGAGATCATGTGTGACTCTGCCAAGAAATCGCTCAAGAAAATGGAAATGCACCTGCCACCATGGAGAAAGTATAGATACATGCAGACCAAATGGTTTGGTCCCTACAAGAGAACTACCAATGCAGTGACCAGTTCTTCCCCAGGTGAGTCCTCTTTGGCCAGGGAGCTCGGCAGCATTGCCCTCAAGGGCACAGGATGGGACCGTCGGTTCAAGCACCAAATGGAGCTCGTCATGCATTTTGAAAAGGAAAATTCCAGGCTAAAATTCAAACCAAATTCTGCAGATGAAATTGTAGTTGTGGGCACAGACTGGACACCTCCTGAACTCGCGCCGAGACCTGCTTCGCAAGCCAAGGTTTCAGGATTAGCATGCGCATTGAATGAGGCTGGCCTTACTTCTTCTCTCGGATCACAAAAAGGTCCACAGAAACAGCAGCAGCGGGCATAGGGTTTGGGCCAACTTGGTCTCTAGCGTTTCCATATATTTCTACAGGCTTAACAGTGGAGCCTAATCATCATCTAGCCTTGGTTTTTATTTTTATTTTTTGTTGCAAGTTATGTATATATGTTGGAGAGAAGAGTTGAGAGCCTGAACATAGTATGGTGAAGAAATCATGGTGTTTTTAATCTAATGTCTGGTTTCAGAAGTTATATTACTGGCATTAAAAGCCTGATGAGTTATAGATGAGTTATATTAGTAAGAGGCATTTTAGGTGGGGATAACTTGCATAGGAGAGAGGTAGCCTCAGTACAAGAGGAGGATAGACTTCCTTGCACTATGCAACATCCATCAGGCACGAACAGAGTTGTTGTTGGATGTATATGCATATGCGTATATGTAGTTTTTTTTAATGTATTATTTCCTGGCTTTCGAGAAATATGCCTGCCTGCCTGCCTGCATTTGTAATTTTCTGACCATGAATAAAGAGTTTCAGAATTCAGAATTTTCACACTTTTTCACAGTCCTCTGCATATTGATTCCATTCCAATTTCACGGATCTTAGTATGGACTGAACTGAACTGATGACTTCACAGGCTGAACTCTATTCACAGGCTAAGCTCTATTATCATGTAAACTTAAAATTGGAATCACAATGTGGCCAGTGCCAGTGGGCAATAATCACTGGCAATAATCATACTGTAGCCAGTGACAGTGGACAATAAAATAATTTTTCTTTTTCTTTTAATAAAATTGGATTCATCAATCTCATCCATCACTTTTGATATTGAACCTGCTCTAAATTTAATCAATGACACATGATTTGTGGAATTAACTTTTTATGAATTGCACATACAGAACCTCTCTGTTAGATTTGATGTCATCCCACTGATTTGATTTTGATACAGAACACATTTGGTGGTACAATATCCTCATAATTTGACATAGGTAATCTTTAATTCTATTATGTACAAAACTGCTTGTTTTTAGCAACTGTTAGAAGAAAGGATGCTTCTCAGTGTCTTATCTGCTGTAGATTAAACATGATTATGGGCTAATTTATTCAAATGTTCGCCATGCACTGCTCAGTCTCATCCATCCTCTTTATGTCTATTCACGCACCACCAGTAGAAAAATGGATAAACTTTGAGACAGTCTATTCATACACCAGTAAAAAATGGATAAACTTTGAGACAGTTGTGTCAGAAAGGATTCCAGAAAAGGATTTCCTTGAAATTAAATGCTTTCCAGTTCCAACCGAAGGAATGCAGATCTTTTTGGCAGAGGTGGTGTAGCCATGTGTTCAAATGCAGAGCATGCAATGCAATGTAAGCAGGCTCCACAGGATTGGACCCCAAATCCTGTCGTGTAAAAGGCTCGGCATTCCTGCACTGCAGTGCGGGCATGCTAAAATTTCAGAGGCCCATGGTTTTCTGCACTTACACAAAACCAAAAATCCCTGATTATGAACTGTCAGTGGCAGGCTTGGAATTTACCGATCATTAATGCCCACATCACACCGGCTATTTGCTATGGAAGGGGTTACCGACATATTTTTATTGGAATCCAATTAGAATTTCAAGGATTCGAAACACCATATTGGAATCCAGTTAGAATTTCAAGGATTCGAAACATCATGATCCGTATACTCTCTGCAGATTTATTATCTACAGAATCGATCTATAAAATCGAAATAACTGGGTCAATCGATCACATAGTCCAAAGAATCCACAAGTTTAGAAAATAATGGAAATTTTAGTAGATTATAACCTGTTAAATTTCAGAATTTTGGGTATTTTAGGTTTTTTTTAATAGTATTTTTGAAAATTTGGGTTGTCAAACTTCAGAATTTTTGGATGCATTTTGAGTGCCTTAGGTTCTTGATGGCATGTTTGAAAATCTAGGTTATCCCTATCAAATTTCAAATTTCAGAATTTTGAGTACAGTTTGGGTGCCTCAAGTTTTTGATGATGTTGAATTTATTTTCATCATAAAAAAAATGATTCAAACACTCCACCATACTATCTAAATTTTTTATTTTTTTTTTACCGAATTCCCAAAAAAACTGACATCTAAATTTGATGGTTAATGGAAATGAACACTTCCAAAAACCCTGAGCAATTCCAAATACCCTGGCATGGTTCATGGTTCAGTCCCAAATTTTTAATCCTCTGAAAATGACAGCACATTCCTGCAACTAAATTATAGTAGACACCCAGAAAAATTGACTCTTAAATTTAGTTTCAGACATCATTTCTAACATCTTTAAGATGCCCAATTACGATCGTAGTCAAATATTTAATATCACATGTTTTTGAATATGTGAATCTATGTTTTTGAAGACTTGACTCTAAGTAGTTGGGGAAAGGGTTTTTTTTGGAGACATTGAATCTATGCTGTTGAGAAAAGGATTTACGTAGACTTGTTGCCCAAAAAAATATATTCACCAAGCTACTATTTAAACCATCTATTTATTCATGTAGATATATGTTGTTTTCTTCCTGAAGCTGGAAACTACCATCTCCATGGATAAAAGTTTCAATTTTTTTTGAAGTAACAATTTTTTGTTTGTTTGTAACGTGGGTGGATGGATAAGATTATGACTGCAGCAACTCAATGGTTGGGTTTAAAGTGTGTTTTAGATTTGAGGGTGACATGGTCACAGATTGAACAAGCAACAGCGAAATCGACATGTGGGTCCTCTTTCTCTGTGTGTAATGATATTCGTGTGGCCCCGGTACTAAGAATAATACAGTGAACCATTGTCTGAATGTGCCATGGATAAGACTCTGACTCAGGGGTGACAAGTGAAGGAAGAAGTAGGTAACCTCGGGTTGAGGATTGGTTGGTAATCAATATTTAATTATGACAAGTTCTGATAGGTTTCCTCAGATATGAACTGAACCAATAATGGCACATTCACTGCACTCTGCTATTCTGGCTCACTCGCAAGTACAGGGAAATGATTTTTTTTATCAAACTTTGATAAAGATTTTAGAGAATCATAAATTTAAGTGGTTGATTTTGAGTATTTCTAGCAGATTTTTTAGGGTTCTGAATGAATGAATATATATATATATATATATATATATATATATATATATATATATATAATTATAGGAAATCACAAGCTCGCTTGAAATTCTATCAATAGATTAAAAAAAAATTATTTTGTATATTAGTTAGATTACATTATTTTAATTAGGTAGATTGAAGGTTACAATTAAATGATTGAGATATGTTCAATTGCTTCCTTAATTATGGACAATCCATTTTGTTTATTAATTAGAGTATTAAAATATGGATAAGTGAGTTTTTTTGGAATTAGTTGGGAGATTATAATTAAATGCCAAATAATTGAGATATGTTCAATTGTCATCTTTCTTTTTTATTTCCATTTTCAATGTTAAATTCACACAAGACTTAATAATGATGATTTAGTTTCCATGCATGGAGATACAATCTTGCATGAGAGTAATAACATATCCCAGAGCAAACACTCTATGAGGTGGAGACATAGGACCACCCCAACAAAGTACCAACAAATTTGCTTGCACAACACCACAGGTAAATAATGTAAATTTGGTATCAATCACAATGGTCACAAATTGAATTTCCTCTATAGATCCTTAAGTTGATCCCTAGCATTCTTGCTTTCCACGTAACAACTTCAACAACATGCATTCTTACATTTTTCAGAAGAAAAAACACTGGTTTATATAATGTATCAATTTATTTTTCTAGAAATATGCTGCAATATGGCTTACATTTTACACATAAGATCTCCCAATTAGAATCTATTGGAGAAAACAAAATCTATAATAAGAGAGAGTCTTTATAGTTAAAGTCCAGAAAATCCAAAATACATTTATATAACAATCTTATCAAAATGCAAACTTCCACTAGAATGGACAAACAAACTACAAAGAGATAGTAATGGAAACAAAAAGCTAGGGGTGGAAGATAGAGCCCTCATCTCTAGTTAAACTAGGGGAGGAGGATAGAGCCCTCATCTCTGGTTACGTCATTCTCTAGGTGAATGTAGTGCATGTAGCGAGATAAGTGGGAGAGGCCTTTCTTGGACAGTGAATGTGCAACCTAATTGGATAGTGAATCCTTATCTTATGCATAAGGGCTTCAACAACATTGCCTTGATGCCCTTATCAAACAAGTTAGGCCTATTTGTGTGCATCAACCATTTAAATTGTATGATTGTGCTAGGTTCTAAGTTCTAACCAAGTAGGCCTATTTGTGTGCATTAACCATTTAACTTGTATGATTTCTGAGGTCATTAAAAATGTTGATGTACAAAATAATCAATTTTGTTGTTTATAAAATTATTAGGTTTTATAGAAAGATTTTTTCAATGCCTTGGTGTATTGATGATTTGTGGGATTAGTCTTTTGGTTAAAAACCATGATCCAAAGGTAATTAAGGCATCAAAATCACTAGGGAATCACACCGGGCCTAAGCCACATGAATCAGAATAAGCCTAGTCTAACTAATAGATGAAATTACCCTTTTCTTCACATTTTTCCTAATCAATTTCGCTAAAAAACGGACAAAGATTTTTCAGAAACACAAGTTTAAGGAGTTGTCTTTAGTGGGACTTTTTGGAGTTCCGGTGAAATTTTTTGAGATAAAATCTTGGTTTTTGATATTTAAACTGGTTTTTTGACTCTATATATGGATTGAGCACCCTCAAAAACCCCTAAGGCACTTGGATTGTGCAAGATTAGCAATCAAAAGTTTCTTTTCAATAAATTTCTGCCAGATTTTAGAGAAATTATAGTTGAAAAAACCACCATAAAAACCTTCAAAAAGTCACACTAAAGACTACTTGCAAGTTTAAGTTATTTAATTTAAGTGTCCCAATAATTTGTAAGGATATTGAATCCATTTACACATTAAAAAAAAAAACACATTTTAAACCAAAAAATCACAATTTTTTTAAAATTATATATTTTTGATGAAAAAACTATTTTAGAAAATATTTGATACAACCAAATTATTGTCCACGGAGCTTGCAAAAAAAACAATTACAGCCCAATTATTTAAATTTTCCTAAATACAAATCATCATAATTGTTTATTTATCTGAGTCGTGACAGCACGAGAGGCGTGCATTTTTTCGTGAACGAAATCGTTAATTTTGTTTCCTATATGTATAAAGGCTTGACATTTAGGCAAGGTGTCCGAAAACAACGGTGTCGACGAAAATATCACGTGTCATACTTTTCTGACGCAAGTGGTGACGTGGATTTACAATAAATTAAAAATAATTAAATTTAAGATAATTGTGGAATTTAGGAGGGGAAAGAAAGAATGAATGATGCTAAAAATAGCCTATGGAATAATACTGGTCCCACCTGTTCCAATAAATTGTGGTCTTCTCTTAGGGAAGAAGCTGCAGCAAACCGTCGCCGTTCATTACACGTGGTTAAATCATTGTTTGAGTAGACTTAGTCCACACATACGTAGAGACTCCACATCAGGCGGAGTTTCCTCTAACGTCCTACGTGGATTAAATGAGTGTTTTTTTTAGATAAACGAATGTACGCAATGGCCATACATACATCATTCAACATGGATTAAATGAGTGTTTTTAGATAAACTAATGTAGGCAATGGACATACATACATCATTAATGTTGGTTCAATGAATCTAGACATAAAGATTTCAATTATGTAAGTTACAAAGATTTCAATTATATAAGTTCAATGCATCTAGACATGAATTTGGACATGTTATATTAGCAATGTAAGTTTGGTAAGATATGAATAACTACATAATTAATACATGTCTAAATGAATATTGAGTTATTTAAGTTTAATGAATTTAGACATGAATATATAAGTTATGGAAGTTTAATGAATCTAGACATGAAACATTGCTGATGTAAATTTAGTGAGACATGAATAACTAGTTAAATGAATGTAACTCTAAACATGGGAGTTAAGTAATTTAGGTTCAATGAATAAAGACATAAAAAAAAAACATTGCAAATTCAATGAATATAAACAATTTGTTATAAGTTAATAAGAAAATATAAATAATATAATTTTAAAAATCTAAGCACAAAAGTTGTTATTTAAATTTAAGATAATGATAAATAAAAAACACATGGGAGTTAATTTAAATTCATTAATACATAAAAAGACTATATGCACTAAATTTAGGTTCAATGAATGTGGACAAAAAACATGAACAACATAGATTCAATGAATCTATACGTGAATTCATAAATTCATTGAACCTGGAGGTAAAGATAACCTACGCATTCAATGAACCTTCCGCATAGAGTATAGTCGACGTGGAATACACGACCGTTGAATGTACTAACGAATTATTGGATGATGACATGGATTTAACATTTCATTGAAAAATAGAAATTTAACTCTCTATAACGAACTTCTTTATCGATTGCAAATTGTCATATGCGTATGCATGAGAGAGAGAGAGTAAATGAGTTTCTTTTAATTATGACGTTAAAGGGGGAGAAATCATACAACAATTTACACATGCCAATTGCAGTCTCACATGGAATGAAAATGGCAATGAATTATGAATTTCATCATTATTTGGTCTATAAATATAATTTTGAAAATTTAATATTATTTAATTTTTATAAAAATATAAATATATAATATTTGTTTTTTAATAATTAACTATGAATATATATTTATATATATGTTATGTACTTATATTAAAAAAAATAGATTTTAATATATTATGTGAATGAATGTTACATGTAACTAGAATTTCAATAAATGATTGATAAATATTAAAACATTATTTTATTACATCTACTAAATATATATATATATATATATATATATATAATTGACTAAATATAATTTATTTAAAATATTATTAATTATAAACAAATTAATGTATTAGTTAAATATATATGTTATAAAAGTATTATATAACAAGATTTTTACTCATTAAGATTTATCTCTACTTTAGTATTTAATACAAAGATTCATGATATGTAAATAGGATTTGTTACAATAACATGGTAGAAATGACACAACTACTTCTGACATAAATTTTAACTTTTGATTTGTGACTACTATTAAAAATATTTTAGAATATTTGGTGAAGGTTAAATCAATACCATTCACTGAATGATCACTGATAATTAAATTTAAAGTCTAGATGCCTCATTCCAAAATAAACACACCTATCAACATAAATATAAACATCTTATTAGATAGATAAAATTGATTTTTTAAACTATTCTTAAGATGGAAAATAATAAATGGAACAATATGAAAGCGAGTTATACATGAGAAATTATGAAATGATGGAGAACAATATGAATTTATTTTGTTAGATATGCACAAAAATAATGCTAAATGTATTATGAACACAAATGCTATAATGTATTATGTGCAAAAATGATGATAATGATAAATTTTTTAATTAATAAAATTAGTGGTAGATGGTATTTCAAATATTATTTATATTGGTGTTGATTTAGAAATAAGTTTTAAATTTTTTTTATTATTATTATTTAGGAATTTATTTTTATAGATGTAAGGAAATATGTGTTTTTTTGTTTTAAATGTTATGGTGAATCTGTAATTTGTTGGAGTAATGGACTAGGCCCAAGATCAAACTTAGAGCTTACACTATAACACTAAGAATATATGCAATAACGAAAAGAAATATGTTAATGGCTTAAGACTCAAAGAGTAGAAGTTTACTTCCTTATGAATCACTAAAGACATTTCATGTTTAGTCATTTTCCTAAAATAATAATGATGAAGACATGAATAATAACTAATGATCAGGTTATCTTCATTAAATAGGTTTTACTACCTTCAAATTTTCATATATGTATATATATGAATTTAGAAAGGTGCAATCTTAGAAAAAGACTAGGTGTAAATAACAACATTAATCTTCCATACAAAATGATAGACATCATATTTGGTGGAGATATATTGTCACTTTTAATTTGTATTTTTTTGCAAATCAATTGGTGTGTGTGGGTGTGAAGTGATCGAAAAAAATAAATAAAATCTTATATTATAGTTGGACACTCTCTACATCAAATGTGTTGATAAATGATGTGACAACCCCTAACTAATCCTCTTATTGTAAACATTTTATAATCATTTTTGTTGTAATTAAAATGATGGAGAATTGGGACATGAATTCAAAGCTTTGGGGTAAGAGGTGATTGGGAATTTAGGAGAGTTGAGCCATATGTGGTCTCACAACCTAGCTGGTATAATGATGATAGATTAATCACAAATCAAATAACTGAAAGATGACATAGAATTGACTGAGTTGTGGGGACCAAAAAATTTACTAGCTAGAAGCCTCGCCATTGGCTGAGAAGGCCATGACAACATGCCACCGTGAAGACAATTAGAACGACCATCTTAAGAAGGTAAACACAAAAATATGTCTAGAATGATGCCACAACATGGTTGGGAAAAATGGAATACATTCACATAAGATGCGACAAGACAAAATAGACAGAAACACAAGCAAGAGGGATTGAGAAAAAAAAGAGGAGAAGAAACCCACAACTAGAAAAAGAAGAAGAATGCAAGCACTGACATATATCAATGTTCTCAGGAATTTGAGGAGTGCATCGCACCATAGAGAACATCGAGTGATACTAGAGAACTATCAGGGAGGCAGCGCAAGGAGGGGAGAAGAATTTTCCTTGTAATAGTACAAGAAGAAATCTTAGAGTAGAAGCAACATGCTTCAGGAATTTCAGGCAGTTCCTTACACCATTTCTTAGATAGAGTAGAAGAGAAGATCATTGTAGGATTTTTAGTCATAATTATATTTTCAGCTGTGATCACTGGAAGAGAAGATTGGTCATCTCTTAAGTGAAGGGGAAAAGGTTCTTTGGATTCCTGACTTGGATAAATGCTCTATTATTTTGGATTCCTAGTTATAGAGTGCCTAGAACACTTCCCTTACTTAGTTGCAGGCTTAACAATTAATTTTGTGGGATTTGGAATCTTAATTTAGGGTGGAGCCACTAAAGAAATTGTACTTGGTTATTTTCAGGGAGTTATGAACTCCCTGTTTAGGGTGGAGATACCGTGGCTTTACTACAGGGTGGAGGTGGAACAACCTCTAGATTCCCTGAATAGGCATTAGGGTGTAGGTGGAGTAACCTATATATTTCTTGGATAGTTTGGAGGGTGGAGATGACATGGTCTTTGGATTCCCTTGATTACCTGGTGGGTGGAAATGGAATGGTCTCTAGATTCCCTGTTTCAGCTAGTAACATTGGTCAATTCCCTAAAGCACTACTCCCTAAGCTCTTAATCTGGCTCGAGGGTGATTGGATGCAAGAAAGGTTATAGTGAAAGCCAATCTAAGGTTGGGTGGAGAGTCGAATTCCCAATCTCAATTACTCGACTTCTTGATCTAAGATAAGTGTTTATATGAACCCTTGTGTATCAAATTATTATGTAAATATTGTATAAATGTTGGTTTTATTGTTAAGGTGCTTAAACTAATTATGAGTAATGATATTGCCTACATAAGTCGAGAGAAATGGGTTAATTCCTAAATGATGGATGGAGAATGACTAATCTTGATTCCCAATTCTGAGTTTAAGTATAGTCTAAATACTAGTTTCATCTACAATGCAAATAAGTGGTGTACTTAAGATGTTATGGACGTGTTTTCATTGTAATGACCGTGTTGTTGTCATATATCATGTATGATAAATAAGCTCATTCATGTTCATTGTGTAATTATATGCATGAAATTTATATATAAATGCTTGTTTTGTTAATAAAACACATAGACATCATAAGGATTATATGCATGTTCATAGCTATAGTAAGAGAAAGGGTTATTATCCGCTCACTAACTAAACCTGTAATGGATAGTTGTATTATGAGAAAGGGTTGTGCCAAGAATGGCCTGTGCCACTCTGTTAAACACAATAGGAGTGGATACTGTCAATGTGTATAAATGTGTACCTATACATGTATTTGAGAGCCTGTACGTGACAACATTTCACCTCTTGTGAGTGTGCTCACACCTGTGCATGGGGACCATGCATAGGGAGGCCTCGAGACCTCACTCTTAAGTATAAAGCGATGAAATAACATTTACACGTGTATTATAAGCTCTAGAGAGAGAGCATAAATCAAGAGAGTAGATGTTTATATATCCGAGTATATATATCCATACAAGTATATGGAGAATGATCGAGTCTGTTTGGGAAGAGAGTGTCATCGTGGTGTTCTTACATGCATACACCATAGGCTTGGAGGCGCAAGCATGAATGAATAAATTAACGATGAGAATCTATGAAAAATTTGTATGTGTGTTAGTATGAATATTTCGTCTTAAAAGATCACTTTAGCTACGCATAACAAATATCCCTAACATCGATTATGGTTGCAAAATATCTTTAAATCTGCTACACAAATCCAGATCTAAGCACAAAACGACATTAAGAAGATAAAATATAATATGGCTCCATGCATCCAATAGACTAGACAAGAACAAAGTGTTTAAAAGAATTATTTATATTATATTAAAGAATGGGGCACCTAAGAGGAAAACAAGAAAGGTGTTTTTCGGTTCTCCTCAGTGGGATGGGTTCTTGGAAGTCCTCAGTGTTTTAGATCTAAAATTCCTCTCTCTTATTGGTGTAGAAAAACAAACATGGAACTCAATGGGAGTTCATAAAACAAAAATGGAAAATGGTGACCAAGAGTAGATCCAGAGTGATCTAATGCAATGAAGGTGACTAATGAATGGGGAAAAACCTTCTATTTATAACAAAATATTGGGGTGTTCTAGAACTCGGTGCATGAATAAAATATTATTAATCACATTCTAGAATCACCTTTTAGGAATATTTTATTATATTTTTTGGAGGGAAAAGGTCTTTTGACTTGGGTCAATTCCTTTATTTATAAACAATAAATAAATAAATGATTTATTTATTATTTTAGGTACATGATGGGAATATAATTGGATAAATAATGATTTAATTAATTATTTACAAATGATTTAGTCCAATTTAACTAGGAATGTTATTAAATAATGATTTGAATAACTTATTCCTAGGAAATAATTAAATAAATAATGATTTATTTAATCAATTTCCTTGTTTTGGGTTAAATATGACTAGGGAATATGGAAAAATGTTATTTTATATGGTGAAAGCAATTTTACTTGGGGTAAAATTGGTCTTACATGGTGTACTTGGGTTCATATAATAATAATGGGTTAGATGACCAAAAAAATGGTGTAACATATTGCCCCCCAACGTACGCGTGTTAGGAGGAAATCGTATGACCGAAATACATTGTAAGAACTCAATCACTAGGCAGCAAGAGGGGAGTGAGAGAGAGGAATGTAAGGTAGTCTAATGTGCTAAAGGAACTAGACTGGAGAGCCGAGACTTACGGTGCGGCAAGTCTCTAGGTGATGAAGTAGTACCGGTGTTAAAGGCGATGGGAGGCATACATATGCCGTGATACAATAGTACAAAGAATAAGGCGCCGGAAAACCACGAAATGCAATATTGAAGCATGTCTTTGGCCTAAACATGAGCGGATAAAAATGATGAATCCCATACCATGTGATGCACGGAATAACCTTCGAGGACTTATCCGAGAATATTTTTAGTACATGAGATACAAATATACCCCAGATACCCCTACACACGGGGAAGGGCTCACAAAATCGGGTGATATGTAAATCGAAGAGGCGTTGCGGGCGGTTGAGGCCGATATCATCAAATGAGAGAGACAACATCAAGGGTGGAAATGAAATCATCCGGGCATGTGGGGGGCTACTGCGAGGCCACCCCCTCATGAGGGTTGAGACATCTCACACACGCCGGGGAATCACGATGGCCTTCGCCTCGCACGCATCCCAGCCCGAACCATGAAGTGTCTAGATCACGATCGGGGTGAGAAGATCGGGCAAGTCTGCCCTAGACTTGTGGAGTAAATGAGGTGATGTCGACGAGTAGGTGGAAGCCATAGGTGACGATAAGGAACCCCAACTAAGGCACGGGGAAAATAGTAGAGCGACGGACAAGTAGACAACGATGATGATGATGGAATGATGAAAGGTCCAAAGGGGCCGAAGAAACATGAGTACAAAAATGGTATCTCATGACGGAAATCTATACGAACAAGAATAAATATGGAGGCCAAGCGGTGCCAGAAGGAAAAGTGTTGTAAGTGAGGAAATCCGATTTGGAGAAAGAGGAAAGAAAGACCGTGGACAACATGTGTCTGATGAAGTAGTGAATAGTAAAAACAAACATACGACTGGCTATACAAGGAGATAAAACATGCATTTAAGTGGGAAATGCTAAAGGGTAATAAGCTTAAGATGAGTGCATTGTGAGGATTGGGAAGGGGTGGCCTTCAAAGTCCTCTAAAATATATGCTCCCTTCCCAAGATCTTCTGATGATGTAGAGGAATGAGGAGCCATAATGAGTCGAACTTCCCATGAACAAGGGTATCGTGGGCCTGGTCGTATACTAGAACGAGGTCACCTTCATGAAAGGTGCGAGGGTATACTTTTAGGTCATATTGAGCTTTGGTGCGCTTTTTGGCCACTTCGAGTTGCGATGCAACCGACGGTCTTCGGAGCGCGCTCAAGCATGATAAGTCGTTGTTCGAGAGGTTGGGTATCGGGGGGAGAAGTTTCTGACAGAAGTTAAGGAAGGGATTTCACACTCGATTGGTAAGGCGACCTCCTCACCAAAGATAAGGTGGAAAGGAGTGAGGCAGGTGCGAGTTTTAACGAGTACGATGGGCCCACAAAGCGGGGAAGAGCATGAGATGCCAATTGGTTTTGTGCTTGTTCATGTTGCGTTGAAGCATGGTCTTAAGAATTTTGTTGATCGCTTCAACAACGGCCATTACAGCAGGGGTAATAGGAAAATGAATATTGGTGTTCAAAACCCAATAGGGAGGAGAGCTCATGCCAAAATCTGATCTTAAGTACAGGCCATGGTGCGAGACTAGCTGTTTTGGAACTCGAATCGAACGTGACATGGTTAAAGAAAAAAATGACTAACGATGTTTGCATTGTTGAACGTAGGCATAGCTTGACCCATTTAGTGAAATAGTCGACCGCCACAATGATATATTTGTAGTTCTTGGCAGATGGAGGTCGACATTCCATGAAGTCGATGGCCCATTTACAAGGATTGTTTGTGATGACGGGATGGAGAGGAGAGGAGGAGCTCGTGCCTTGGGGGCGAAAATGTTGGCAATTGGAATAGTGTTTGGTAGCTTCAATGCAATCTTGAGAAGAGAAGGCCAAAAATACCTAGCACACATGATTTTTGGGGCGGTGGCGAGAAGCCGAAGGTGGCCACCACAAGCGCCACTATGCGAGGCATTTAGGACTTGCTCGGGCCGGCGTGGGTGAGGCAATGACGAAGGACAATATCTGTTAGTGACGATAATTCATCGCCGATTAGAAGGTAGTGAGAGGCTTGGTGTACGATACGTCGTCGACATCACGATCGAGGTGGAAGGGCGAACTTTTGGGTTCATAAGTAAGTAAGGATGTCACCGTACCAAGGATCGTCGGTGGTGATGGCAAACAAATGTTCATCGGGAAGAGCGTCATTAATTGGAGTATCTTGCGTCCAGGTAGGCAAATCAGAAATGAGTTCAGCTAGGACTAAACCTTTCTTACTTTTTGGGGTGACAAATTCAAGGTCGAATTCTTGGAGAATAACGACCCAACGGGCGTACTTTCCATTGAGGATGCGGCGACTCAATAGGAAAGCCATGGGGTTGGAATCAGTCACAACCTTGGTGGAACGCATGAGGATATAATGACGCAATTTTTGGACCGAGAACACGACAGCTAGTGCTAATTTTTCTTCATGCGAGTAGGACACAGGTGGACCGGCAAGGTTCTTACTGACATAATAGATCACATGTTCGACACCGTTATCATCCTCCTGGATAAGGACACCAGCAACCAAATATGTGGAAGCAGAGATGTATAGGATGAAATCTCGTTCAAAGTCAGGGGGACGGATCAAGGGAGCGGATGTGAGAGCATGCTTGAGGGCATCAAAAGACTCTTGAGCGTATGTATCCCAGACAAAAGGGGTGTGAGATCGAAGAAGTCTAAGGAAGCCATGTGTGGTAGTGGCATAGTTAGGAACGAATCGACGAAGAAAATTAGCTTTGCCTTGGAGACTTTGTAGCTGGCGTAAGGTACGAGGCAAAGGAAGTTCAAGAATGGCTTGCCCGCACACTCATCGATGATTTGGTCAATAAATTGTGTGGGTAAGTTATCTTTGGGACAAGCTTTGTTCAGATCGCGAAAGTCGGTGCAAACACGAATGGTGCCTTGTTTTCTGAGGACGGGAACTGGGTTAGACACCCAAGTGGTATATTCAATAGGGTAAATGAAACCGACCTGCCGGAGCTTGTCGATTTCAGCTTTGATGGCTTCACATCTAGAAGGATGGATGGGTCTCAACTTTTGACGAACAGGAATGGCATCAGGCCATGTGTCGATGTGATGTTAGACAATGGCAGGATCGAGTCTGGGCATTTCTGAGTATGACCAGGCGAAAAAATCACAGAATTCTTTGAAGAGTTTCGTGTAGGCTTCAATTTCTTCCGGGGTGCATTGGGCACCCATGGTGATATGTTCTTCAATACCTGGCTTGACAGAAATGTTGATTTTGATGGTGGGAGAGATATTAGCCATATTGCCTTCTTCGAAAGCATCAGGTGCAGGAATGGGGTTTTTGAACCAATCAACTTTATCAGGAATGAAATCTTTGGATTCGAGGGCATATTGGTCATGGGATTGATGGGGGAGGAAGTATGTGCGATGGTGCATATCGTCCCATGGAAATCAGGGTGGGTCATGGCTTCCATGATGTCTTCATCGGACTGGAATATGGGAAGAGAGGATGGAAGAGGGTGACTGGAGGAGGTAGAGGGATGAGACTCATGATTGTGAGGGGAAGGGCTCATAGGTACGGTGTTATGTGAGGTGACAGAGTGAGTAGTTGAATGATCAGGCGAAGCATCGGGGGAAGAGACCATGGGGTCAGTATCTGAGAACCGTGGGGATGAGGAAAGGTAGGAAATGGTAGCTGAAGGTTCAGTCATGTCAGTATCAGGAGGAGAAATGGTAATCGTGGTAGACGGGTGGTTCGAGGTGAGGGAAGAAGGAGTACGGGTGAGGGTGGCTTCAAATTGGCGGTATGTGGCTAAAGAAGCACGATACTCATCGAGGCGGGGACAACGGTGGGTATAGTGGCCATGGAAATTTCACAAAGAGCAAGGGTGGTTGGTGCGCAAGTTATTAATTTTAGGGGGAGGAGCTGGTATGGTGACGTGGACTTCGGGGATGTTTGATTCTGGAAACGTGTCATTAACCATGGTCTTGAGAGGTGGTAATTCAGGACAAGTATGAGTGGCATGAACAACAACATCACATAGCGCTCATTAGATGGGATGCTTGGGAATCCGAGGAGGGGTAGAGTTGGGCAGGGTAGGTTTTTCTTTTGATGCCCCCTTGCGTGATCGTGCTATGTTTACCCGAAGTGGTGGCAACAGGATGCGATGTTGGTTGAGGTGACTGAGGTACCAGCGTAGAAAGAGAAGTGGTGGGAATTGGTTGAACCGGGGTCAAAGTAAGATATGGTTTAGGTTGACCTGGCGGAGGGATGGCGGGAGGGTCAAGATACCATATGGGTATACCTAAGGTCAAGTTGGGGAGGGATAGGGTGGCCAAGGTAGGGACCGAATAAGCGCCGGGAGAGGGAGCGAGGAAAGGGATCTTTCCAGCATGGAAATGGCTAGGAGGAATGGTGCCAAGGGGGTTGATTTCAGGTGAAGTCGGCCCATGAGGAGTGGCGGTAGAAGAAGATTCAGAAGGAAGAAGGGTGGCTAACGGGGGCGAAGGGCTAGGAGCTGGTTGAGGTTGAGGTTGCTGACTAGCCAAAGTGGGCGTGGTAAGGTTAGCCCATGATGATTGCATCATGCAAAAGTTCGCGAAGTTAGGATCAAAGATGGGAGGGGAGTCGAAAAAGGTTTTGAGCAAGGAGGAGTCTTTGTAGACGCCAGGGGAGACACTGGTCAAAGAATCAACAGATTGCTTGTTGGTGACAGTAGAGATGGTGGACGCAGGGGAGGTCTGAGAGTTTGGTTCGTGGTAAGTCAATTGGTCAATGGTGAAGATCTTACCATTATGAGGGAAGAACATCTTGCAGTGGATGGCGGATGGGACGGCAAACATCGCATAGGTATAACTACGCCCCAAAAGTATGTTGTAGTCAAGAGGGGCATCGATAACTTCAACGTCGACACAGACAATCTTACCGACAAGGGTGATAGGACAGTTACGGAAGAGGCCAATGGGCTGGGAGGCATGGTCGTCCCATGCACGAAGGGTGATGGTGGAAGGGGCTAGTTCAGGGGAGCCTAGTTGTTTCCAAACCGAAGTGGACATTACACAGGTAGATGCCCCCTCATCAATAATACACCTAGCAACATTAGCGTTGCGGATTTTGACTGGGATTTGGAAAGCAATCGAAGGAGGGAGAGGGGGGTGGTCTGACTGACGGGCGTCGAAAACAATCAATTGGTCATCAGAAGGATCTACAGCGCCCACGGCAGATAGTAGAGCGCTCTTTTGAGAAGGACACGATTGGAGGAGTTCCAATGTGGAAATGGCAGCAGGAGACTGGACCAGATCAGCTACTATGTTGTAAGAATGGGCAGCCCGACCGAAGGCAGCATTTCGGTGTAATGGGCCCTTAGGAGTCTTGGGATGGACCTCGGCTTGGGGTGAAGGGAGTTGCAAGGGACCATTGGGTGTCGATAGAGGCTCTGTAGAACCTGACAATGGAGACTCGGAGACAGACGGAACAGGAGGTGTGGAATATTGACGGGACCGAGTTTGAAGGTTGAGGTCAATGGTGAGGGGTGGGTCAGAGGATATCATGAGAATCTAGTAATCATAGGAACCAGAAGAGGAAGGTTGAGTGGTTACCGGGGCGTGAGGTAGTTGAGTGGCCACGAATCCTTGTTGCGGGAAAGGATCGGTAAACACAACAGGTGGAGAAGTAACGGGGGTGGGAGGGGTGGTAGGGGGGGGATTTTGTCCCCGTACGGTGGCCTGAGAATCCCACATCTGCCGCATTTGTGGTAATAATGGACAATCGTGAGTGTAGTGACCATACACACCGCAACAAGAATAGGGCGTACTGGTGCGAAGTGGCCTGGCCGGCTTAGGCTGAGGGCCCTGTGGCTGGTTGGCAGTGGTAGAGTCAATACTAGAAGGATTAGATCCACGATTACCAGGAGCGGATTGATTGCCTCTTCTCCTTCTTTGAGAAGGAGGAAAATTAGGTGCCCCCTGCTGTGCCAATACTTGCCCTGAAGGGGGTAGTAAGTGCGGTTGTGGGGGTGGAAAAGGCAAGGGGGTGGGAGGTCCAAAAGCTGGACGAGCTGGGACACCAGGTTGCGAATACGGGTAAGGGGTAGGTTGGGCAGCAGTAAGGTAAGCAGGAGGGTGGGCAAAAGGAGGAGGCAGGTCGTAGCCTGAATACATGCTACCGGGAGGGGGAAAAGTGCCGGGGGGGGCTGGCCCCTGAGGGAAAACCGTGGCCCGGAGGAGGTTGGGTAGAGGTATCTGATAGGGCTCCAACGATACCGTCGGCAGAGTGAGATGCCCCCGGGGCGTTAGTGCCGCCGGGCTTGGGGAGGTCAAGAAGGACGGTATAAACATAACCAGATTGAGCATAAATGAGGTCATATTTCAAGGCTATTTGGAGGGCGGCTTCTTCGGTTTGAGGGAAATGGGAGGTGACATCTTTGCCAATGGGAGGTAAGAGAGAGCGAAGGAACCAGTCCATATAAACCCGATCTTCAAAAGGAGGAGCTCGACATAAGCTTCTTCTACGCCGCCATTCCTGGACATGAGCGGAAAGGCAGGTTGAAGAGGATTGGCGGAAGGAGGTTAAAAGCTCAGTACCAGTGTCGTATCGGAGAGGGAGCTGGAAATAAGATAGGAAGGCTTGGGCAATAGTCGCAAAATTGGTATGGGAGGAGGTGGCCTGTTCAACATACCATTTAGAAGCTTCGCCTATAAGCATGTGTTGGAACAATCGAAGATGAATGGAGTCGTCGGTAATGGAATTAGAGGAACACCACATATGGAAGGATCGGATATGGTTGGAGGGATCCTCACTAGCAAGGCCTTCGAACTTGGGAATATCGGAGGGGATCTTGGTTGGCATAGTAGGCCAACTAACATCATGGCGAATAGGATCATTAATCAGCTGATTGAAGTCGGGGAGACTAAGGTCGGCCATATAAGGGAGAAATGGGGCAGTCGAGGTAGGTCCCGCACTGGTTCCACTAGAAACAGAACCAGCAGTAGTACTGGGGTTGTTGCTGGTAGTAGGCCCTGAAGTAGACATGGTGAAAGTGACAGGGGGAGAACCAGAACTAGGGGGAGAACCCAAACAATCAGGGGAAGAATCGGAGGGAAGACTCGGGGGAGGACTTACTCTATGACGATGGGAAGGAGGAAGTCGACCAAGCAGAAACTGAGGGTGAAGACAAAGAAGTCTCCGGGAAAGGCGCCTTGGGGGCGCAATGATGACGGGAAGAAGAAAACCGACAAGGGCAGAAAGGGACAAAATCAAGTGAGTTCAAGGGCAGAAAAGGTGCAGTGACAATTGATTTTAGAGTCTTTGCCAGGCGGTGTTAACCAGGCGCTTCTTCACTTAAGGTCAGTGTGTGGCGTGCGTTAATTTTAATTATTTAAACCCAGACGTTTTGAGAGTAAAATAAAAAGTGTGCTACGTAATGGAAAAGAAATCTGCAGTAAATAAGACTGAAAAAAATAGAAAATTAACAACTAATAATGTAGAAATCTAACCCAGAAAGGGCGGGTCTCTCAAAACTAGTCTACAAGAGGGAAAAAAACCAGGCAAAGCACGCTAAAAGAGGCCAATAGATCTAAGGTCTGGAGGGACTAGGATCCAAAGGGTGAATCTGCTAAAAAGTGGTGCAGAGAACAGCAAAGAGGCAGAGGCAAGGTTGCTGTTAAAAAGGAGGAGATCAGCTTAAAAATCGGAGAGACAAGGCAGTGGCCTTAGAAATGAACCCAAACAAAATGAAATGAGGTGGTTTTGAGAGGGAGAAGAGCTGATCTAAAGGGATCTGAAAAGGAGGTATCAAATCTGAGAAAAAGAGGGTTGAAACTCTGGAAATTCATACGTCTGAAACAGTAAAGACTTGTCCACAAAACGTGGAGGGTACTAGAGCCCTAAGGGGAAATATTCCCTCTTAGGTGAGCGAAGCAGATCAGAAACAGGTCCAAATGGGCAGAGACAGAGGCTGGAAAACCCTGACAGAAGCTTCAGACAAACCCAGAAAAAGTGCTGAAAAATTTGCAGAAAAAGTGCAGGTCACAGGTTCTGACCTATTTGCAGTCCAAGTCACGGGTTTGGGGCAGAAAAGTGCATCCTGAGGCTCAGGTCGCACTTTTTGGGCCAATAAGTGCGACCTGCAGATCCGGCTGTCTCGGCGGCAGATTTCAGAAAAATTTTGTCGTCTCAGTTGCGGCTGATGTCTGTCACCTGCACAATAAGGCCAGAAACACACGGAAGTTAAAAATTTGACTGTTTAAATGGTTTTAGGGGTGAAAATCACCATAAAAATAGGGAAAAAAAAATGGAATAGAAACCCTAGGGTCTGAAACAGCTGGATGTGCAAGAATAGATAAAACGACAGTGGTCGCAAAAGAAAACCCATGTGGAGTCGCCAATTGTTAGTATGAATCTTTTGTCGTAAAAGATCACTTTAGCTACGCATAAAAAATAGCCCTAACATCGATTATGGCTGCAAAATACCTTTAAGATTGCTGCACAAATTCAGATCTAAGCACAAAAGATATTAAGCAGATAAAAAATAACATAGCTCCATAGATCCAATGAATAAGACAAGAAGAATGTATATGAAAGAATTTTATATTATATTAAAGAATGGGGCACCTGAGAGGAAAACAAGAAAGGTGTTTTCCAGTTCTCCTCAGTGGGATGGGTTCTTGGAAGTCCTCAGTGTTTCAGATCTAACATTTATCTCTCTTATGGATGTGGAAAAGCAAACATAGAACTCAATGGGAGTTCACAAAGCAAAATGGGAATTGGTGACCAAGAGTAGATCCAGAGTGATCTAATGCAATGAAGGTGGTTAATGAATGGGGAAAACCCCCCTATTTATAACAAAATATTGGGGCGGTCTAGAACTCGGTGCATGAATAAAATATTATTAATTGAATTCTAGAAGCACTTTTTAGGAATATTTTATTATATTTGTTGGAGGGAAAAGGATTCTTGACTTGGGTCAATTCCTTTATTTATAAATAATAAATAAATAAATGTTTTATTTATCATTTTAGGGGAATGATGGGAATACAATTAAATAAATAATGGTTTATTTAATTATTTATGTATGATTTAGTCAAATTTAACTAAGAATATTATTTAAATAATGATTTAAATAACTTGTTCTTAGGATATAATTAAATAAATAAGGATTTATTTAATTAATTTCCTTGTTTTGGGTTAAATATGACCAAATAAGTTATTTTATATGGTAAAAGAAATTTTACTTATGGTAAAATTGGTCTTACATGGTGTACTTGGGTTCATCTAATAATAATAGGTTAGATGACCAAAAAAATGGTGTAACAAAGATTTAGTCAAATTTAACTAAGAAGATTATTTAAATAATGATTTAAATAACTTGTTCTTAGGAAATAATTAAATAAATAAGGATTTATTTAATTAATTTCCTTGTTTTGGGTTAAATATGACCAAATAAGTTATTTTATATGGTGAAAGCAATTTTACTTAGGAAAATTGGTCTTACATGGTGTACATGGGTTCATCTAATAATAATAGGTTAGATGACCAAAAAAATGGTTAACAGCTATAATGAAACCAGTTGAGACTTCAATGTGAGCGAGGTCGAACATTCCTGTAGAACCTTCAGTAGGTCGTATGCTTCATTGGTTGCAGTACTCAGAACTTCCTGCATTTTTGTCACCTGGCTCTGTCTCTCGGATATCTTCTCTGTGTATACAACTGCTGGGTCTCGAAACACGGGCCGAGCTGCCAATGCTGCTCGGAGTTCCTCATTTTCCTGATGGAGGTTCAAACATACCACCGTGATGTGGACCGCTCATTCGACTGTATCATTGTCCTTTATCCCTTCTGGTATTCGGTTGTTGTTGGCCGTTACTGTGGGCCAAACGTCCCGTAATATTATTGTCACTGTCTCTAGTTGTCCTTGTAGATTACCCTTTTCTGTCCTCAGTTGTTCATGCTCTTCAGTAAGCGTGATGATTTGTAATTGCTGCTATTCGCATCTTTGCTAGAGCTCCAAGTGAAGCCCTTCTGCTTGCTACGCTGATCTATGAATTAAATGGTAAAGTTAGGTTGTTCCCCATGTCTCTATTTTCTCAGCATAAAAGTTTCCTTGATCTGGTCATCGTGCTTGAAGTGGTTGTCCGCTGGCGATAGATTTTGCTGATTGTGCCTGCAGTGATGATGGTGGTGTTTGTTGCGGCAGAAGGTTACTAGAGTCGGCCATTTTTAGATAGGGCGGGATATCTTGGGCTATCAGATTAGCCTGCTAGAGTGGATTCTGCTCGGGGAGCAAAGCATATGCTTCTTCCATAGAATGTTCTATCTGATTTAAAAGCTCTGTGAACGTAGCATGTTGAACCAAGGTTTGGCTAACGAGGGGTATTTCTAATGTACCCGAGTTAACTTCCACCTCGAGGTCCTCATTTGGTCTTCCTCTAACGATTGGGTCTGATATGGTGGCTGATGAAGTGGAGGGCGTGGTAATGGGTGGTTCCTAAATGGTGGATGAGGCAGGGGTCAATGTTTGGTGAATGTGAGGTGGAGATATATGAATATTTAAGAAATCCAGGGGGTTGAAGGGTGGTAGCCCCTTGGTCACCTGGGGCTCCACAACAGGCTCTTCCCTGATCGGTACTCCTATACTCAAAGGTCGCGGCTGATCATCCCTGGTGAGATCAACCATTGTACTAGATACTGCAATCTTGGCCTTATTTTTTTTTGGTGCCGCTACTGGGGGTTTCCCAGCTTTATTCTTTCGGACTAGCACTGTAATCGCTGGGGCCGGTGAGCTAAACAGAATGTTGGGTATTGGTGCTATTAAGGAGGCCATGGCAGAAGATGGTCTGGAGTGATATGCCTGAAACTTTGAAAATGAAGGAAATGCAGTGGAATCACTTGTTAACACTTGAAATACTTTATTAAAATTCTGTACCTTTGTGTTTAACTGCTCAATGATCGGGGATAGCTGCAACTGTGCCATCCTAGTCACCGTTTGCTCTGAAGTCTCTCCTGGCAGTGGGTTTGGCAGCATCCCATCGAAGATATAGGTGTAGTCTCAGATTCTAACCTCCATTGCTACTCTTGGCCATGAACAGACTTCTGTGTGGAAGGCTGTTTCAACAATTTGTAACTTTAATGGCCTGATTTTGAAAGTAGACTCTGGTACGCATGTTGGCCTGATAAAGGTTTGCTTGTGGGTAACTCCAAACCATATCTGCACGCTATAACCATCCACCAGACTCCTTGGGACTCTTTGTTGACTCATCATGACATCAACCATTTAGCTATACCATATCCTGAAAGCTTCTGTATTTACCTCCTTCATGCTAGGATCCCCAGATACCTTCCAAGGCATGAAATTCATTGCCAATGGTTCTCGTGTTGCTATCTCCACAGGTACTCGAATGCCTGGAAACATCCATTTCCACATTTCTAGTGACATAATTAGATATCCGTAGATGAATCTAGTTTCCCTCTTGTAGTTTTCCTCGCAAGCTTCGAACAAATCGTTCAGCAAAAATGAGCACCAGTTCAGTTGTTCCCCCCTGGACACAATGCTCCGCAATCGAAATCGTATCCAGCATGCATTATCCTTTTGTATAGTGCCTCATCGTTTTACTTGCAATTAAGTAACAGATGAACTTGACCTATGGCTTGTTGATAAAGTCAATTTTGGCTCCTTCCCCCCCTCTTAGTGTCGTACTTTGTGTAGTAATCGTTATCTCCAGTCTTCTTCGCCCTCTTGGATATAGTCTGGAATGCTGCTGAGAGATCCCTCCCTTCCATTGACAGTCCAGTTGACCTGTGGATGTCCTCCGAATGAATTGTGATTTCTTTCCCTAGCCATAACGAACCATTATGAATTCGGCTTAACAAGAACTTGGTGCACAACATTGCATCGCCTGTAAGACCGAACACTACGAGATCTCTTAAGTTTAGTATGGTAGACTGTTGAATGCCCCGGAACTCTAGTAGGAATCTCGTCGCTTGCTGCCCTACTCCTGTGGCATAATTATCCATATATACTTGTCTCTTTGTTGCTGGAAACTCGAAAGAGTCCGTGAGGTTGGTGTTGATCAATGAGGCACTGTCATATTTCCCCACTAACGATTCCATCTTTTTAACTCTGTTATTGAGCTCTTTCTCTACAACTACTGGTGTTGCTCTTGTCATTATGGCTCTTCTCTGATACACCTGTAGAACAACTCCTTCTCTTTTCTCTTGAATTCCTTCTTCTGTGTGCCTTCTCTACTCTTCTTTTGGTTCTCCTTCTCTTTCTCCCTTGGATGTTTCTGGTTCTAACTCGGATTTTTCCGACATTCTCGTACTTGTTTGTATGCGGGTTATGTAATTAACCGGCACGGGTGAGGTTGATGAGACCCCATAACTAATCAATTTCCCCCTGGCCTCATCTGTGGCTACAATCGTGTGATTAGTTACTGACTGAGGTGGGTTCTGACAATGCTGGCTATGGATTCAGGATTTGGGCAGATGCGACGGTTGGTGGTTATGACTTATTATGGAAAATTTATTATGGTATGGGTGATGCTAATTATGGAAATTATTTCCAAATCTTGGTAATCTTACAGACTAACACGGGTACTATGCATAATGATGATGGGCCGATGTTCGACATGCTTTTCTACCTGACATGGATGACACGTTGGACACTACCCTTCCCCGACCACAATTGGTTGCGTTGCGGTCTCCAAAACACAACGGTACCTATTTCTGCTTTTGCTAAAGTGGAAATCCTATCTATGCTCTTCTCGGGTGCAAGAGAGTTATTGATACTATTCTACCCTATTAACTCCTCTCGGTTGCGAGAGTTATTGGAATTGGAAATGAGTGACTTACTCTTGATAGGGCATCAGTCGTGCGCCGTTCACCCATCCTTGTAGAACTTGGCCGTCCAGTTGTGCTAACCAAACTGCTCTTGAATCTTTGATTTCTATCACGTAAAATGGCCCTAGCCAATGCATCCGCAGTTTCCTTGGAAACTTCTGGTACTTACTGTCATAGAGTAGAAATTTTCCTCCGAATTGAAAAGTCTTGCGCTTTATGTGCCGGTCATGCCAAGATTTTTGACTATCCTTCTGTACCGTTTGGTGAAATTCTGCCAAAAATCATTCTTCCTCGAGGCCTTGTAATTCCTGCAGTCGTTCCATTAGCGAGTCCTCTTCTGATAGTTGGAGTGACGTTGTGACTAGGAGGCTGGGTATGATGAATTTTGTTGGCACTACTACTTCTCTCCCATATAATAGCTGGAATGGTGTTTGGTTGTTTAGTCGCTTTACCATTGTTCGGTATGCCCATAAAGTTGCTAGTATCTGCTCATCCCAGTCATCCCGTTGCACATTGCATATTTTTGTTAGGCCTTTCTCCAGTATTTTTTTGAATGCTTCTACCGTACCATTAGCTTGCGGGTGATACAGACTACTTTTATGATGTTGTATCATGAAGCTTTCTAGTAGGGATTTGATGGTGTCATTGATGAAGTGTGTACCCTGGTTGCTGGTCAGGCTCTTTGGAAAACCGAATCAGCTGATTATTTTTTCAAATATAAACCTGGAAGCAGTCTCTACCGTGCAGTTATTTACTGGCAATGCTTCTACCCACATCGTCAAATAGTCTATCGTCGTTATTATGTACCTCACCTGCGAGAGTCTTGCAGCTGTTGTAATTGGTCCTACAAAATTGACTACCCATTTTTCAAATGGCTGCAGTACTTTTATTAGATGAAGTGGAAGTTCATCTCTGTGGTATGGCCGTCCCGTCCGCTGACATATATCACATTTCTTAACAAATTCGTTGCTATCCATATGTACTGTCAGCCACCAAAACCATGCTTGTAGTACCTTTCTTGCCATCAGTTTTTCTCCCACGTGTCCTCCTGCAACCCCGATGTGGCACTCCCATAGTACCACTTCCCTTTCGTGGTCCATGACACATATCCGAAGAATATGGTCTAGTCCCAACTTATATAGGTTTCCTGCTATGAGCTAGTATTCTGCAGCTCGAACTACCAGGTGTCTTTTTTGGACTGATGTATATTCCTATGGACACTGCCCTATCGTGAGGGACGTTGCTATTTGGTCAAAATATTTTGGGATGGCTTCTACTCTGAAAAGATCAGCGTCTGGTAACTGATCATCTAGAGATCCTCCATTTTATCCATTCTCTAGCCGAGACAGGTCATCAGGCCCTACGTTCAATATTCTGGGCTTTACGATTACCTCAAAGGTGAACTCGTGGAAGAGTAGGAGCCACCTACAGATTCTTCCTTCCAAGACCGGTTTGTTTACCAAATATTTCAAAGCTGAGTGGTCTGTGAAAAATTTAAACGTACCCCCCAACAGGTATTGACGGATCTTCTGAAGGGAATACATGATTTCCAATGCCTCCCACTCTATTGTGGTGTAGTTCTGTTCTGCTGTGGACAATTTCTGACTTGCAAAATATAACGGGTGGTCAACTGAAGTGTCCCTTGGTTGCACCAAGACTACTCCAAGTGCAATGCTAGAAGCATCGATGTGCACATGAAATTGTTTGTCCCAGTCTGGGTGAACTAATATTGGCACACTTGCTAGTTTTTCTTTCAAGGTATTCATGGCTATTTCGCAACTCTCTGTCCAGTGAAATTGCTCAAAATTCCACAACAACTTCTCTAAAGGGGCTGTTATCTTCGCATAGTTCGGATAAATCGCCAGTAGTAACCTGTGGGGCCCAACAGTGATCTCAGTTGGTTTACTGTTTCTGGTGCCTCCATGTTGAATATCACTACTACTTTGGCTGGGTCCATGAAAACTCCTTGGGTACATACCACATGTCCTAGTAGTGTTCCAAACAGTACTGCAAAGATACACTTCTTTAGGTTCAACGAGATCTGAAGTTGCCTACACCTGTCAAACATTATTCTTAATAACGTTGCATGGTATTTTAATAAGATATATAATATCCAGTCATCGATGTAGACTTCTAAGAACTTGTGGATGTACTCTCTAAAAGCAGCTATCACGATGCGAGAAAATACTGTAGATGCATTTTTCAATCTGAATGGCATCACATTATATGAAAAAGAGCCTCATTTGGTGGTGAATGTTGTATTTTTCTTATCTTCCTATGCTATTCGTACTTGATGGTATCCTGAGAATCCATTAGTGAATGAATACGCCTCATTTCCCGCAACATTTTCTAGAACCTCATCACTAAACAGAGTGGGAAATGGGTCATGGATACAGGCATTGTTTAAGATTATGTAATTGACACAGACTCAAATCTCAGACTTCTCCTTTTTATTTTATATAACTATAGGACTTACCCACTCTGCTTCCTCTACTGGGAATATTAATCCTGCCTTTAACATCTTGTCGATCTCTGCCTTAACTTTTTCCTTCACCCTTGGATTAAGACGATATGGTATATGTTTCACAGACCTTGCGTCAGGCTTCAATATTATCCACATCTCCCCCATGTCCCCTTTTATTCCCTTTAGATCTGCTACCGATAAAGGGAGCAAGTGCTCATATTCTTGCAACATACTATATATCTCCTTAGTTTTCTGTTCATCCCCATAATCTCCAATTGTCACTAGTCTTGGCTTATCTTCTATTCCAATATTTAGTTTCTTGGTTTTTAATGGTAGCAGGTGAATCCCTTCTGTCGTTGGCTCTTCTTTGATATCCCTCTCCCCTTCCGTCTCTTCAAAATATAGATGCCTGAGATCTTCTAGATTATCATCATCCATTTCGCATTTTACCTTTTGACATGCTACCTTTTGTCTGATGCCAAGGTTCAAAAGCATCTGCTCATCCTCCTTTTTAATTTATGGGAAGAATAGTACCTTCTTTATAGCCTCCAAATCTTGTGTGACTGGTTCAATTTTTCCTTCGAACAAGAAGCATTGTGTAAAGTTATCCGCAACTTCCCACCATGTGCTGGTCCCTCTTTTCTTTTCTTCCATCAGGTACCAGGCCTGTGGAATCAAGTCCAAAGAGTGGATAAATATGGGTACCCATAGCTCTTCTAGATATCCTGTAGTTCTCCATTGAACCTCACATTCCTTCAGATTGTTTTTGGTGTCTGAGTCCCCTTGGTATTTCTCGTCAACTCGAGGTCCTTCCTCTTCCTTAAATCTCGCTTTCAATGCTTGCGCAACTCTACCCCATTGCGACAGTGACTTGTAGTGGTTACTCCACCATCAGGCCGATGTGGACTATAACGCCATTTCCATTAGTGGTACCCTATTTCCTTTTGGTAACTTATCTTCTATTTATGTTATGAAAATGTTTACATCATTCATATTAGATAAATTTGGGTAATCCCTTACCTCAGTCCTTATCCAATTGATTCTTCCGACATTGGCACATCTCCTTGTATTGGTCTCATAACCTCCTTGCTGCAAATCATCCAAAGCTATTTCTGAGCCTAATTCAAAGCTTTGGATGTTTCTCCAACTTACAGAGCCACCTGCTGTTGGGTTGATGTAATCTTCCCTTCTTCCTGTGGTCATTTGATAAAGATGGTCCATCAGCTGAACATCCTCTCTGTTGTCTACAGTCTCTGTGTATCTTGGACCTTGATATGAGTCGAGAGGCTGAGTGACTCTGACCTCCCCATCCTCAAAGATCATCAATTATTTTTTTAGATCTATTATTGCATAATTTTCAAAGGCCCAGTCAATTCCCAACAATGCAGGATAAGGATATTTATCCCCCATGATGTCGATGACCTCAAAGTCCGTATATGTCTTTACTCCAGCGATATCAACTTCAACTTCCTCCAATCCGCCTATGGGCACAATGCAGTACTAGTTTTCCATCTGAAGTTGGATTGGTGAGTATGTTAATCTTGGCTTTCCGAAAGCTTCCCAGGTTTTTCTTGGTAAAATATTGACATCGGATCCCAAATCAAGCATGGTGTCTTTAATTTGGAAACCCGCAACGTGGGTGTTTACTCGAAACTCTTTTTCTGTCCTTCTTTTATTTCTTTTCACTCTCTGTACATACTTTTGGGTTGCATCGTATGATTCCCTTGATCCTGTGTTCTTTTGCACCACTCCTTCTAGGTTCTGATTTAGTTGCTCCAACATTGGTGCATTTTTAACAATCTTCAGGAATAGATGGAACCATTCTTGAATGATAGTAATTGAATTGGCTTGGTTTTCATTATTTTCTTATGTTTTCTGTAACTCAATACCTTTGTTTCCCCCCAGTTGGGAAAATGTTTCTACTGCCTCTTAGAAAAATTGCTTCTGTCTTTCCGATTTGATCAGTAGTTTTGGGGATGCTGGCCTGATCAATTTTATCGGGTCCATTGTACATGCATATTCCCCCAATATCTTGCCTCCTCATGTCACTATGGCCACGTTCTGCATTTTCTGAGTCTCCATTATCCTGGGTTCTGCATTTACTAGATTTGTTCCCCTTTTTCTAGTTCTTTCCTCCCATCTTTTAATGAGCTCAGGGCAATATTTTGTTGCGTGCGTGTTAACCTGGAACTGGGAACACTAGGGTCGCCTAGGAAGTGGATATTCTCTAGCTACGTGTCCTTCTTGGTTGCAGTTGTAACATCTTACTAGACCTCTACCCCTTGCTCGGCCTCCTCTCCTGCCTCCTCTTCTTCCTCGGGGAGTCTCATTCACTCAGTATGAAGGCCGGTCCAATTGTTTTGCCAATGCATCAAGAGCTCTACATTTCTCTATGTTGTGTGTTGTTGAGGCACAGAACTCACAATATGTGTTATTCATAATGGTGGAATATTTTTTCAAAATAGGGCATAGGCGAGGTGGATGACCCATGTTCTTACATATTTCAGAATATTCAGTAGAGGCTAGACTTTATTGTGTAGGGAACCCTGTGTATTGTTTTTGCGGTGGATATATTCCTTGGGTGTTTATCTATGCCACTCCTCCCATTGGTGGAGCCCCTTATGCCCCTGCGGCCGATGTCCCCCCATTCTGACCCTGCAACCAAGGACATTTGGTTACCACATGTCCTTCCATTAAACAATGTGTGCACCATACATTCGGTCTTGCTGGCCGAATTGGTTGAATTTCCTTGATTTTCTCTGTCAAGCTTGTTATTTGATGTTGCAACCCCATTATAGAGGGGTCCTATACTGCTCTTCCTCCCTTAAACTCTTGCGGATAACTCGCCATGGCTTCTATCTTCATTTCTTGCTCCAGTGCGTCCTACAACGTCTCGATCCTCTGTTGAGTTAATGGATTTCTTGTCAAGGGTAGTAGAGCTTTGATGAAAAAATCCCTCTGATGGTTCAGATCGATTAGATAGCTGAGTTTTCCAATCATGTCTTTGAATCTCCGCATTAAATCCCAAGCAGTCTCTCCTTCCCGCTGCTTGATTTCCTACATTTCTGACAGACCCTGCTAGTCGATTTGGGGCAATTTGAAATCCTTAACGAAGTCCCTCTTCACATCTGCCATCGGTGGATTTTGATGAGCTTCAGACCACTTTATAAACCAGCGTAGAACTCTCTCCCTAAGAATGGTTTGAAATTCTATCAACTTCCTTGCATCTGGTGTCTGTCGTGCCCTCCATATGGCTTCGTAGAGGTACGAGTGTTGTTCCACATCATCATTGCCCCTCTCAAAGAACTCTAGGTACTGGGTAAGTGATCCCACCATGTTCACTTGAGTAGGCATTACTAAAATGAAGTCGTTGGTTCCTGGTTGTGAGATGATACCACTAGTAATTCTACTACCAGTGTGTATTACTGCTTGAGACTGAATACCATGCAACTTACTTAATTCACGCAACTTAACAAAAGTTTCATTTAGTGGCTGATAAAACACTAGGGGAAGGTTGGGACTAGCGCTACTTGAACTTTGGGGAATAGGAGTACCTTGAGATATGAATTCCAGCCTTTATTGGAACAGTTTCTCCATTGCAACGTGCAACTCCACATCAGACATCTCCTCGGGGCGCGCGTCTACATTTTCTCCGTCAGACTTCTTTCCTTTCTCCCTCTGGGCTGGGTTCCTATACACCTGCCGAACTTCTTTAATGGTCCCCCCTATATCCTGGGGACCCACTTGACTTTCCTCTTCCTTCGTCATCTGAGGCGCCTCCTCTTTGTCCTTTCGACTACTTTCCTATCTATTTAACTCCTTTATCATCCTTTCTCGCCACTTCTCAACAATCTACACCCTCTGATGTGCTCATCGCTCCCTTATCTCGTTAGAGGTCTCGACATCCATACCCCTACTCCCCTCTTTCACTATTCTTGTAGCATCTCTCCCTCAGTCCCTTCCCCCAACATAGGATTTTTACGCTTCCATATCAGATTTTTGGAATCCCATTAGTCCTTCATCTACCATCAAGGATTTAATCCACAATGGAATCTCCTTTAGCAGCTTCCCTCGTAACCCGAATCTGAATGTATCCTCTGCCCTTGAAAAGGACTGGCAAAACTCTGCTGCAAACTCCACTATGTATCCATCCAAGGTAGGTTCCACCCAATAATCTACAGCTTGGGTCAACTCGGTATTTAACCAATGAAGAGCCACCAGATCTCCGTGCACCCACTTGCGACTGAATTTCCAAGAATTTCTTTTGGTTACTTTGGTCTGGAGCCTTTGCAACCAGTTGTAGAGTTCTTCTGGGAAATTTCCCCAAAATATCTCGTAAACGTTGCTGGTGGATTCAGAAAATAGAACCAGATCTTTGACCATTTTCTCCCTCTGTTGTTTTAGCTCAGCTTACTGAGTGATGAACTAATCTAAGTGGTTATCCCACCAGCTTCATATTTCTCTTTCGAAGATTCGAGATACAATGATGTAGCTCCCAAATGAAATTTTAGGTCCCAGCAACGGAACCATTTGTTGGCGAGGAAAAAAGGTCTCGTAAGCAAGACCCAGGTTCGGATTAGAGGCCAACAAGGATTTCTGTTGTAGTCTAGCACCACGCTGGCATTTCCACCCTGCTCCAAGGAGCAGAGAGTCTCACTTGAGGTGTGACATGACCTTACTAAGGTTGGGAGTAGATTTATATCAGTCTAGCAGATTAAATATGTATGAACTCGAACTATCTCAGAGCTTAATAAAACACAACATTACCTAGGTGATATTCCTTAGAAGGGAATTTAGAAAGACAATCAATAAAATTTTAAAATACTACCATACTAATAAATATGGAATACAGCATATATTGGGAATAGAAAACTCTGATCATATTATAATTCACTTATCAGCAACAGACTATTACAATGCTCCTTAACATGAGCTTTAACCGAACAGATTACAAAGAGGTAATGTCCAATGGATTAGAACACAGCGATATAGATATACATAGAACAGAACAACACAAACATAGCTCTTCCACGGCTCCTGTTCTCTAATTCCTCCTGTGCCAACCTCTTTTCTCCGTTGGCCGGCTGCTTATTTGTTCTGCTGCCAGCACAACTGACAGTTCTTCCTTTCTTCTTGCTCAGCTGTCTTCTGCTTCTCTCTGTTCATCAAGAGTTCTACTGCTTGTCTCCTGCCACATTCTTCTACCATCTATGCTTGCTCCCACAACATCCTTGCTACCTGTTCTTCACCTCTTCGTAACCTTGATAGCTTTTTGCCTACCGTGGTTGCGTCCCGCCATGTACTATCCACAACTCAAAAACTGTTTGATTTCAAAACAAGGGCCCCAACAAAAGGACCAAGGAAAATTATTTCAACATAGGAGAAAAAGTATTGAAATGGGATTCAAGAAGAGAATAAAAAGGCAAGCATGGAAAATTTAATAATATATGGAAAGGTCCATACACCATTCATTTTGAAAGAGGTATTAATGCATTTTTCTTACAAGAAATGGATGGAACAAAACTATTTGGAGGTCCTGTCAATGGCAGGATGCACAAGCATTATTTCAATTGAGAATTTTCTTGGTTTTTAGTTTCTTAATTGTACATAACATTGCTTAAACAAAAACTTAGAAAAATTGAAACAAAAGCAGAGAAAGAAAAGAGGAAAAGAGGGCAGATAATAGAAAAAGGTAAGATGCATACCAAAAGTTAAAAATTTCTAAAAGTTTGCAAGTCCAAATGGCACTACTTTGAAAAGGAAGTCTAGTTCAATCATACAGCCTAATCATGATTATAAAAATTTTGAATTTTTGCTAATAAGTTAGAAAATGAAGATTTTCCAAATTGTTTAAACTTGGCTTATCAGTAGGTAGATAGAAAAATAAATTGGTTCCAAAGCCTAAATCTAAACCAATAAGAAAAGTGAGGGATAAATGATGAATGAAAGATCCGAGATCAAATCCCTCAGTTTATTTTACTTTTTGAAAAATAATATTGTGTGCAGTTTGTCCAAAATGCCACAAATCATGACAATCAAACTGATTAATCTTGATTCAATCATGCTTTAAATTTCATGTTGATAGTTACTGAATCAAAATCTGTCAAAATGTTTAATCTTGGAAGATAAGTAGTTGCGTAGAGAATGAAAGAGATCATCAGTCTAATCTGAGCCTTTGGAAGTTATAATGGTAGAAATAGATATTTTTTCTTTCAAAAGAAAATGATGTCAAGGGTTTCGAAAGTCTAAATCCACCCAAAGAATGAAGAAAAAATGTTAGAGTAGGTGATGGGTAGGTGGAATTACTTTGCAGGGAGCATGATGTTTAATTTCTAAAGGCCAAAGCCACAAAAGTTGCAACAGATCAGCATTACAAAATGGAAAATCAGCCAAATACAAAAAGGCTATTGATCTACGAAAACCAGAGATCTAATGTTCTTGACACCTCCTAAGGGAGTTTCCCTCCCAAGATGGATCCACTGATAGTCTCATGTATTCTATAGTATGACTAAATAATTATGGATTTTCTATAGTCTGTTGAAAATAACATTCCTTGATTATCATATTATTTTTAGAAATCTCACTGCCTTCATTATTTTCATTTAACCTATTTACTATCTCTCACTTTTCCTATTTAGATTACCCTCATACCCTGAGATTCCATGTTTTGACCTTGATCCCTCATTTTTACCCCTTCCCTACCCAAAACCCCACTCCCATTTTCTTCAAACCCCATTTAACCCCTCCTTTTCACTCATTACCCCTTTTTCCTTCAAAACAATGTAAAAAACCATTTTTTACATTTTTTTTGAAATTAATATTATTCGGGCCTCCCCTTTTAATAAAATCTGTTTATCATAAAATATTGACCCCGCTATATTCAAAACACCCCGACTCCTTTTTTATTAAGCCCACACTCTAAAACCTTCGTTTCCCCACCCTCATGTAGCCGTGGCCCCACCTTACGGTTAAGTTCCTCCGCTTAATATACACTGGGTCCCGATTTGATTTAACCCGCCGCGTCATTTCAAAACCCGACCCCACCTTCTTAATTAACCCACGCTCCATCCGACCCCGACCACTGTTGGATCTATGCCTCCCGATCCAATGGCCCACGCACCACGTCGCAAACCTAAATGCACGAGGGTTAAAAAACTTTGAGGCTTGCGAAATGGGCGATATTTGCACCCATCCCTTCCGCAACACATCACTCCCTCTATACTATCATACCCCTGCAAAAAATACCACCTAACCGCTCTCTCCCCATGCAAAAACCTCCAACTGCCTTCATGCCATAAACCCAAAACCACTGACCCTTGTTCAAACATTTCGAAGCCCCAAAATATCTGCGATAAGCCTTGGTCCGCCATGAAAACCCCTACAATATTCCAAAATGCCCGTAAGGCCATAACCACACTCAGAAGACCAAAATATGCCATTATCCGAAATCTGTCCATAGTGCAGGTGATCGATAAAGAGAAATGATCAAAATTACATTTATGAGTCCGAAAATTATTTGAATCAGAGTTTTCTAGGAGAATATCTAGAATGCCTAATTCACAAGGACCAGGAGCGCAAGAAATATTGGAAGCAACGGGGAATCATGATAAACAAGGATCATTCAGTTCCTCCAAAAAAAACAAATATTTATTGAAGTAAAGGATATTAAAGGTTTAATCAAAGGATGAAGAAAAAAGTGAAGGCATGGTTAGAAGACAAAGCTAAAGAAAAATCACAGAAATATAAAAGATAAGACAGTCAGAGAGCAGGGTTAAAGAAAGAAATGACAGTGACAATGAAGGCAGTAAAAGAGAAAACGGTTAGAAGATATAAATGAAGAAAAATTTGAGATTAAAGGACAAATCAAAGTCTAAAATATGAATCCGAGTTAAGAGACAAATCAGAAGCAAATCAGCAAAGGAAGACAGATTCGAATGACAAAGAAAAGATACATCAGTTAATGTTTTTAGTAAGAGATCTTTTTAGCAGCTCAATAGTTATTGTAAAAATTAATGAAAAGCCAAAAAGTCAAAAATATCCTAAAGTTAGCTCAATAGTTAAGTTAAAAGTTATTATTACAACAAGTTATTCAGTGATATTTCCCCTTTGGCCTTGCATGGTCTCATAGGTCAAGCTTATATTTATTTTGTAATAACTATAGCCCGAAACCCTAGATTAGGGTCACCTCCTCATCTGCAGATAAATACTTCATGTATTATTCATTATTATTATTGGTTGGTTGGTTCGGTGATTGGTTAGTTGGCTGCTAGACTGGATTTCAATCAGACTCTGGGTTGCAAAGATTGTTGCACTGGAGCATTGTAAATGTCTTGGACATCAGTAATACAACCATGTTCACAAGATTCTTGAGCTATGTTAATGGTGATGGTATCCCTCTTTGTCATTGTTTCTCCTTGGTTTTCCATATTATCCATTAATTTCTCTGATAAAAGAACATAAATTTCAGAGTGAGATATGTTTTTTGGGCATGTTAACTCTGTCTATTTCTATTATCTTTGTCTTTTCTTCTGCAAGGTCTGATTAGAGAATTTAGGGGGTGTCCTGCTCTTTAGTTCCACCTAGCTTGTTTCCTTGAGGTTTTCTTAGTAAATTAAGCGATTAAAGAATTCAGGGGTGCCCTGCTCTTTAGTATTACTGGAAAGTTATCTTAAAGGCCTTATTTGAATTCAAGTTAAAGCATTCAGGGGTGTCTTTATATTTAATTTCAACAAACTATTATCTTGAATGTTTTATTTTTCTGAAGTAATAGCTAGAGAATTCAGGGGTGTCCTACTCTCTAGGATTGCTGGATTGTTGTCTTAAAGGTTTTCTTAGTAGAGTTTTAGATAAAGAATTCAGGGGTGTTCTTCTCTTTAGTTCCTCTTGAAACTATTACCTTAAAGGATTTTCTTGTTGAAGTATAGTTAAAGGATTCTTAATTTCCCTTTAGTTTTACTGAATTCACAACTTACTGTCATTTCATATTTCATCTAAACTAAAAAGATCCACTTGATATATTTAGCTTTCCCAATGAAAACCTTTGCAGGGTTGATGTACAATTAAAACCTTTTATGACTCCATAGCCCAATGGATTAAGCTTCCCACAGTCTATCTATTAAACCTACAATCAGTTAATACAACAATCAATCAATCAATCAAACAAAACAAACAATCCTAGAACTTCATAACTAGCCTAAAATCAGAAAAAATAATCATAAAGATAAATAAATTAAATATAAACATAGAGAGAGCCCTCTTTGAGCCCACGAAGGCTAGGTCCTTGGACTCCAAAGCAGTCTGATGTGGTTCCCTACAGATTTTTTTCCAATCTTGCAAATCACGGGGCACCAACACAACATGACACATACACCTACACCTGGTGTACAACACGACACATACACCTACACTTGATGTAAAACATCAAACACACACCTACACCTGATGCACACCACAACAAATACACTTACACCTAGTGTACAACACCATACACCTACACCAAGTGTACAACACAACACATACAAATACACCCAGTCTACAGCACCACACATACACGTAGACATGATCTATAACATAACGCATACACCTACAATTGGTGTACAACACCACACATACACCTACACCTAATGTACAACACAACACATACACCTACACCCAGTGTGCAAAACCATACACCTACACCTAGTGTAAAACACAACACATACACCTACACCTAGTCTAAAACATCACACATACACCTACACCTCGTCTACAACATCACACATACACCTACACCTGGTGTAAAATATGACACATACACCTACACCTAGTGTACAACATGACACATACACCTACACCTATTTCGGGAAATAACTCCCTAGAGGTCGTTGGGTCAAAAACCTCCACAGAACAGGGCATGCTATTCAAGAAGGACTCACACAATCAAACTTGTACGCTAAAAACTAGATATTACAGATTATAGAACTCACCCGTAGATCTTATGTTTGATGTAGATCCCGCGGGGTCCAAACCCCCAACAACTCTTCTTCCTCTTCAACCTGGAAATCAAGAAGAGACATGCACATAAATCTAGTTGTACATCATATATCTTTCCTAAATGTCAGCGTAATCCATGTGAAACATCATATAAATAATAATAAATGTTTAATTAACAATATTTTCACATATGCAAGCAGATATTAACACGTGAATTTGGAAACAAGATGGTTCTTCTTCATTACGAACAACATGTACAATAATATAAAGATGGAGAGATCACCTGAATCCTTCCACAATCTTCAAATAGACTGTCGTCCGGATCCGTCCCGCCCTTGCCTCGCTAGGATTCTTTTAAGACTTGTGCACACGAGATGACATATAAGCTGATGAACATCTCTAGGAAACAAGGGTTTCCTGTAAAAATCTGGGAAGTGCAGGAGGCACGGGAAATCAGACTTGAATCGGGCTCCAACAGAGTATAATATCTATAATTTTCCTCTCTCCCTTAGGCCATTCATATGAGGGGCTTTTAAACTCCTTCAAAGTAGTTTCAATCAGTTGGAAATAGTTGGCCACGGGCTGGGGTGGTTGAATTACGGGAATAACCATCAACCCAGCCTCAAAAATAGGGATTTTTATATAATTTTTAATGATTTTAATGGCATACGAGGAAAAGTATCTCTGGACTTGTGTATACACGCGGAAAAGTCTGGGCATATCTGCGTATGGGATTTTAAACACTGTTTTTCATGAACTTTATTCAAGTTTGTGGGAATGGGTGCCCAAGGCCAAAGAGACAATCATGAATCACATAAGGGTGAAAAATGATGCTATAACATATTTCCCAACATATCCAAGGCATCTAATGCCTCAAATCCATTCAATTTACATTTCTCGATTACCTTCCTTATGATTATCCTGCCACCATTCATTTATCCCAATGAACCCCACCAATGCAACTAGTTGTTATATTATTTCCTTTAGTTGCCCTTTACTCATGCACCAGGCTTCATTTGAGTCTTACATTACCTTTTAGGTACCACACAACTCTCCCTAAGCTCCATTAACTTCCTCTTTCCCAAACCAATTCCCAAGACCCTCAAAACATAAAAGGAAAGACAAGAAACAAACAAGAGAAAACCATGAAAACCAATAGCAATAAGACACCACAAAAAAAGCGATATGTCCATACACTAGACATAAACAAAGCCACAATCAAGCACAACAAATAACAAAATACCAAAAACATAAGACTATCAACAAACACAATGACTCAACCCCATGGTTCCTAATGCTGCCAAAGGAAAGCTCAAACTGAGTGTAGGTTTTAACCCTATACAAAAACTATCTGCAAATGAATTCTTAAAAATAGAAAATAAACAATAGCGAGAGCATAAAACATAAAATAGATATACACAAAGATTTTTCCCCTGGATCCTAAATTGGGACTACCAACTTGATTTTTCATGATGTTCCTTTTAGTGTTACAACACATATATATACATGTCAAAGCATTATTAAACCCAAATCCATTAACCCTGGATTAGAGCATAATCATAGTTCCCTTGACTGGATCTACAAAAAACCAGGAGCAGAAAACCATCATGCCTGAAAACCTTGTGCAAAACCATGCACGAAACCATAGGTGGGTCTGACTATTCATGGAAAGAATATAACACATACCCAACATTCTCCCACTTGTTGTTTTCTTTCCGCAGGGGGCAACAAGAGAGCTTAGTCATTAGTCCAACCCCGCAACGCCCATTTTCTCTCTACACCAAGAGAAATTCTGAGTGCTCACAGTCTTCATCAATGCATATGCAACATTCTTCAAAGTGTCCACCTTTACTAGCAACACCTTTTTATCCTCAACCATATCTCCCACAAAGTGATATTGAAAATCAATGTGCTTTTTCTTTGAATGATAAGTAGGGCTATTAGACAAGAAAATTTCACTTTGGCAATCACAGTCTATCCTTATAGCTCATTGCACCAACCCCATACTCGAACACAATCTATGCAACCAAGCTGCTTCCTTTCTTGCATGAGTGGCTACCATTTATTATGCCTATGTAGTTGAAAAAGCCACTACATAATTTATTTTACTCATCCAATTGACTGCACCTCCAAATAGGCTAAATGAATACCCACTTGTAGATATTCTTTGGTCCAAATATCCAACCCAATCTGCATCAACAAAAACACGGATGTCCAAAACTCTATCCAATCCCGGTCTTCCCTGATAGCACAAACGATAATCACTAGTGCCACACAAATAGATGAAAACCTGCTTCACTGTAGTTAGGTCCCTATATTACTAGTTTAGTGCCTTATTATTATTAGTGTAGCCCCCTTATTGTTATTGTTATACCCTTGTAACCCCAATATTATTATTATTGTGCCCTTACATTATTATTGTTAGATCAGCTAGGATTATATTATGGCCCCATGGACTCCTATATATAGAAGGAGGTTTTGGTCATTTGTATCATCCAAGAATTGGTCATTTATGTAATTTAAAGGAGGTTTCCCCCTTGAAGTGTCTTATTTATAAGGTGTTAATCTCTCTTTTCTTCTATTTTTGGAGTTGGTTTCATAACATTTGGTATCAGAGCTTTGGATTCTAGGGTTTCGCTGCTCCAAACAGGTCATCATGACATTTTCACTATAATTTTTTTCTACAAAGGTTCAGAAGCTGAAATTTTCAAACCACGAAGCCGAAATCCTGAGGAACGTCTTGGAAAATTTTCAGATATTCGTTCGCAATATTGTCAGAGATACGATCTGTGGAAATTAGGGAATTGTGCAGGCTCCTGAATTTAACCTAAACAGTCCATCATGGAAATTTCGATATAACTTTTTTTCTACGAGGTTTCAGAAGCTAAATTTTTTACAGAGAGAAGCCAAAATCCTGAGGAATGTCATGGAAAAAATTCAAAGCTTAAGTCCCAATATTTTCGGAGATGTGATCTGTGGAAGTTAGGATTGTTTCAGGATTCTGAATTTCATCTCAAAGAGGTGACCGTGGGAAAATGTCATAACTCTCTCTCTGAGCATCGGATTTGAATTATGTAAAAAGTGGCCACATGTACACTGATTGAGGTTTTCTTTGTATCAATTTTAGAGCTGAAGGAGGAAACAATGAGACGTGGCATGTCATACAAGTTCGCTCTTCTAAACCAGTCCATAATTAGGTCATTGTGGAAGATTGGGTATAACTTTTCTTTGAAGAATCCAAATCATGTCAGACCTATGGCATTTGAAATATGCTTCATAGGTCTACTACACAGGCTAATTTCAGATATTGAAGATCTGAAATCAGAGAGATAATTCAGTTTCAATATCAAGCTCCTTAAAAGTAAGAAAAATCCTTCAGAAGTCTCTACTATGACTCATGAAGATGAAGAAATGCGACATGACATATCAAAATTACAAGAGAAAGTGCACCAAATTTCTCTTTCACAAAGAGAAACAAAAAATAAGATGGATGGCATGGAAGTTGGCATGGAAGCTAATATGGATGACATGGAAGCTAAGATCAATGAAAAAATGAAAGACAACATGGAAAACATGAAGAATGATCTAAAAGCAGACATGGAAGGTTTGACAAAGTTGATACAAGAAATGTTTCCTAATGGTGAAAAGATAGTAGAGGAAACTCATGATGAGAACAAAATAAATGTTAATCGTGATTTCATAAAATCTAATGTTGGATGGAAGAACCACCATATTCCAAAGATGGATATGAGGAAGTTTGATGGCAAGGATCCCGTAACATGGATACTACAGATGGAGCAATATTTTGATCTCAATAATGTGCAAAACACACAAAATGTACGCATTGCAACTTTACATTTAGAACAAAATACATTTTTATGGTATCGATGGCTTTGCTCCCGTAAAAAAATTGTCACTTGGTCAATTTTTACGGAGGAAATGATAGCACATTATGAGGATACAAAGAGCAACACCTTCTTTAGCCAAATGATAAATCTCAAACAAAAGGGTTTAGTGGGGCAGCACATTGAGGACTTCCAAAAATTGAATATAAGGGTAACTGATATTCCAGAGGAACACAGGATTGATCTCTTCATAGGCACTTTAAAGGGTAACATCCAACATGAAGTTCGCGTTCTGGAACCTGATTCATTGGAGAAGGCATTCAGGTTGGCAAGAAAAGTTGAATGTAAAATTATGGCGACAAGGAAGCCTACCACTCAATTCTATAAAGAAGGAAGTGTTGCTACGCCTAGATTTCCACAACCTACAAGGTTGACACCGCAACAATTGGAAGAAAAAAGAGCAAAAGGGCTTTGCTACAGTTGTGATAGAAAATACACTAAAGGTCATAAGTGTGCTGAGAAGAAATTATTTTACACAAATTGTGAAGAGGAAGAAGAAAATGAACAAGAAGAGGATATACACCGGGAACCAACCCTAGAAGAGGAAGAAATGAGTCCGACCATATCGTGTAATGCATTGGCAGGAATTACCACTCCTCAAACTCTCAAGATAGAAGGACATATCAAGAAGAAAAAGGTAATAGTGTTGATTGATTCAGGTAGTACCCATAATTTCATTCATTGTAAGGTAGCCAAGGAATTGAATTGTTTCCTATACCCAGCACCAGAATGTCAAGTGATGGTTGCAAATGGAGGAACTATAAATTGCTCTGGAAAATGCCATAATATCAAGCTAACCATGGGGGAATATGTATTGACTAGTCCAATGCTTTCCATTCCTATGGGAGGCGTTGATGTTGTACTAGGAGTACAATGGTTACAATCTTTGGGGACGGTAGCTTTTAATTTTCAAGAACTTTTCTTGAATTTTTTTTCAGAAGGAAAGGAAGTCAAATTATGGGGTATTGAAGGGAAGCCGGGAAGGATAATAAGCTCTAATGTCATGACAAAGCTTCTAAAGAAAGAACAACGAGGCTTAATTGCACAATTATGCTCACTAGAAGTTCCGACATCAAAATCATCTATTTCTGCAGATCTCCAACAAGTCTTGGACAATCATTCCAAGGTGTTTGAAACTCCCAAAGGACTCCCACCTATTCGTGATCATGATCATGCTATTCATTTGGTTCCAGGAAGTGTTCCTCCAAACATCAGGCCTTATAGATATCCTTACTTCCAAAAGAGCGAAATTGAACGTATGATTGCAGAAATGTTAGAGGCAGGTATAATTCAATCTAGTCAAAGTTCTTTCTCTGCTCCTGTAGTATTGGTACACAAGAAGGATGGATCATGGCGAATGTGTCCGGATTATAGGGAGCTCAATAAGCTCACCATTAAAGATAAATTTCCCATTACTATGATTGATGAATTATTGGATGAATTACATGGAGCAATTTATTTTACCAAGTTGGATCTTCGTTCAGGATATCATCAAATTAGAATGAAGACTGAAGATATTCCAAAAACAGCATTTCGAATTCATGAGGGTCATTATGAATTTCTGGTCATGCCTTTTGGTCTTACCAATGCACCTTCTACATTTCAAGGGTTGATGAATTCCATTTTCAAACCCTTCCTTAGAAAATTTGTGCTAGTATTTTTTGATGATATACTAATCTACAACATGTCTTGGAAGGATCATGTTCAACATGTTGACAAGGTGCTCAAACTATTGCAGGAGAAACAATTATATGCAAAAACATCCAAATGTTTCTTTGGAGTACAAGAGGTGGAATATCTGGGTCATATTGTATCTCACGAGGGTGTTAAAGTAGACCCTAACAAAATTAAAGCCATTAACGAATGGAAATTCCCCACAACCATAAAGCAGTTGCGAGAATTTCTCGGGTTAACACGGTATTATCACAATTTTGTTAAGAATTATGGGAGAATAGCAGCACCTCTAACAACATTATTGAAGAAAGATGCATTTTCATGGACTCCTGAAGCAACTAAGGCCTTTGAACATCTTAAAGAGGCAATGTGCCTAGCACCGATCTTAGCTACGCCAGACTTCACAAAAACCTTTATTATGGAATGTGATGCCTCAGGAAATGGAATTGGTGCAGTTTTAATGCAGGAAGGAAGACCCATTGCTTTGGAAAGTCGTCCAATCAAAGGAAAGTATTTACAGAAACCTATTTATGAGAAGGAAATGTTAGAAATACTACATGCACTAAAGAAATGGCGAACTTACCTAATGGGAAGACACTTCAAGGTAAAAGCTGATCATGATAGTCTTAAACACTTTTTGGAACAAAGACTATCTTCAGAAGAGCAGCAAAAATGGGTCACAAAGATGTTGGGTTATGACTTTGAAATAATCTACAAAAAAGGAAAGCTTAATGTTGTTGCAGATGCACTCTCAAGAAAGACTGAAGAGGTGGAAGCATTGCTTTTTGCCATTTCTATTATCCAACCAGATTGGATAACCGAAGCAAGAGATGAATGGAAGAAGGACAAAGATGTATGGACACTCATTCAAAAGTTGCAGCAAGATCCTAGTACATCCGATACATTTAGTTGGAAAAATGATTCCTTATGGTACAAAGATCGCTTATATCTTTGTAAGAATTCCCAACTAAAACAAAAGATTCTTCTGGAATTGCACACTTCTCCTTTAGGAGGACACTCAGGATTTTTAAAAACTTACCACGGGGTGAAGAAAGAATTTTTTTGGGATGGCCTTAAATCTGATATTCAAAAGTTTGTGGCGGAATGTTTGGTTTGCCAGCAGAATAAAGTGGAAACAATTAAGACCCCGGGACTTCTACAACCTTTATCCATTCCAAGTCAACGTTGGGAGGATATTTCAATGGATTTTATCACAGGTTTACCTAAGTCCAAAGGAAAGAGTGTCATCGTGGTGGTAGTTGATAGACTTACCAAGTATGCACACTTTTGTGCATTATCTCATCCATTTAAAGAAAGTACAATTGCTACTACATTTATGGACACAATTCAAAAGCTACATGGAAACCCAAGGGTTATTGTGAGCAACAAGGATCCCATTTGTATTGGAAATTTTTGGATGGATTTATTTTCTTATTTGGGTACTCAATTAGCTCATAGCTCATCTTATCATCCTCAATGTGATGGCCAAACCGAGATAGTAAATAAATTTTTGGAAGGATATCTTTGTTGTTTTGTATCTAATAAAAAAACAAAATGGGTTAAGTGGTTACCTCTCGCTGAATGGTGGTATAACACTTCCTTCCATACTGCAGCAAAAATGACCCCATTTATGGCACTTTATGGATATCATCCACCATCCATCACATCATCTTTAAGAGAAAATTCTAAGGTTCAAGCGGTGGAAGATCACATCGAGCATCAGCAAGAAGTTCTCCAACTCTTAAAGGATAACCTGAATTTGGCACAAAATCGAATGAAACAACAGGCAGATCAACATCGGAGCGAGAGAAGTTTTGATGTAGGAGATTGGGTATTTTTACGGCTACAACCATATAAACAAATGTCCCTCAAGCAAGCTAAGAAGGATAATAATTTATCGCCAAAGTACTATGGTCCTTACAAGGTGTTGCAAAAGATTGGTACTATGGCATACAAATTGGAGCTTCCTGCTTCTTCGCGAGTACATCCAGTTTTCCATGTTTCATGCTTAAAGAAGGTTATAGGTGAAAATATTCCAGTTCAAACAATATTGCCAGAACTTGATGAGGAAGGAAAAATCATATTGGAACCTAAAGCGGTCATGGAAACAAGAACTCGACAGCTATGGAATCGATCAATTTCAGAGTATCTCATCAAGTGGAAGAACTTACCCACTGAAGATTCTACATGGGAGGATGAGAATTTTATATAGAAGCACCCAGAGCTACTCAAGCATTTAGGACAACACTTTTTTGAAGGAGAGGGGCATGTTAGGTCCCTATATTACTAGTATAGTCCCTTATTGTTGTTAGTGTAACCCCCTTATTGTTATTATTGTACCCTTGTAACCCTCATATTGTTATTATCATGCCCTTAAATTATTATTGTTAGGTCGGCTAGGATTACATTGTGGCCCCATGGACTCCCTATATAGAAGGAGGTTTTGGTCATTTGCATCATCCAGAATTGTTCATTTATGTAATGTAAAGGAGGTTTCCCCCTCGAAGTGGCTTATTTCTAAGGTGTTGATCTCTCTTTTCTTCCATTTTTGGAGTTCGTTTCATAATAACTATTGTTCAATGCTCCTTCCCTGGTTTTGACATAAACTTGCTCAATGCTCCCACTGCATGTGAAATGTCTGGTCTAGTATAGACCTTTGCATACATTAGGCTATCTTCTACACTTTTATATGGAACATGAGACATATCCTCATCTTCTTCTCGTGTCTTGGGACACTGTTTAGCAGATAGCTTTACACCTATAGGAAAATGAACCTTCACTGGTTTACTATCCTGCATATTGAACGTCTGGAATATTGTCTCGACATACTTCCTTTGGTTTAACCATAGCTTCCTCTTTTCCCGATGTCTCTTAATTTCCATTCCCAAAATATAGTTTGCAGCACCAAGATCCTTCATGTCAAATTTGGAGAAAAATTGGGTCTTCAAATCCTGGATAATTTCTTTGTCATTTCCAACCAGCAACATATAATTCACATAAAATACCAAATAAATAACACAGACACCAATTAATTTAAAATACATACAATGATCATCTTCGCTTCTAGTGAAGCCAGGTATTCGTATATAGGTATCAAATGTATGATAACACATCCTTGGTGACTGTTTTAAACCCATACAAATACTTTTTTTAACGTTCATACTGGTTCTTTCTTACCCCTCACTGCAAAGCCTTTAGGTTGCTTCATGTATATCTCCTCTTCAAGATCCCCATGAATAAATTTTGTCTTCACATCCATTTGTTCTACCTCAAAATCACATGCAACAGCAACAGATAAAAGTAATATAATAGAAGTAACCTTGGCAACACGAGAAAAAATATCACCAAAATAAATTCCTGGCACCTGGGAATAACCTTTTGTACCAACCGAGCTTTTTTTATTTCTCCACCTTTCTTTCTACATTCATCTTCTTCTTAAACACCCATTTGATCTGATGGGCTTACATTGAGGAGGTAAATCCCCTCTGCGGACAGAGGTGATCCCTACTAGCCCAGCAGGGGTCTAGCAACAATCATCAAATGTTACAGCGCAAGTTCCTAGTTACGAATAAAAGACCAAAGATGGAGGCCTACCTGGAATCCAATGCTATGATCCGTAGAAGAGAGCATTCCCATTCCTCAGCCTCGGCAGATCACGATCCTCCCACGATCTCCGCGGATGGACACCTGCACATGCAAGAAACAACACGAATACAAGCATAAAATCCAGAATACGCAACTATATATCAGTCGGAAAGGATATAACTCGTTATTAACATAAGTGAAAACAGAGTGGAACCATAACCGTAATCATTCATTAAATAACAATCGAAAGAGAGTACAACCAATGTTCTGACGTCGCGGTCTCCTTCGGATGGGTCTCCAGTCATTCACGTCTCGCAAAGCTCGCCAGGGAAAGGGAAAACCTCTCCAGAGTCTCTCGACGATAGTCTCCTTACTTGAGTCGGCCTTAAGGGAAGAAAGAGGGCTCTTACAGCACAAAGGCTCTTGGGAATTTGGAGATTCAAAGCTTAGGCACTTCAAGACTTTTAGCCTTTCAGCCTCTTCATCAATGGATGAAGGCTATGTTTATAGAGGAGAGGAGGAGGTTGGGATCCCTACAATAGTGGAAGGGAGGCCTTATCCTTTGGGAGGTTCCCCATATGGTGGAAACAAGAGGCCAAAGGAGGAAGGTCATGGTTATTCAGTCGAAACCACTCCTGATGACTCATCCACGAAGTTGTTGTAATCGAAACTTCGCCTCTTTTTTTAAAAAACTTTCCATAAACAGAGTGGCGCGGGTGCAACACTGGGACAGAGCGCCAATTGGCGCGGGCTCAGTGTTAATTTTCCCCCATTGGCGCGGGTACATAACGGGCTACCAGCGCCAAGGCAAAAACAGGTGTTTTTAGGGGTCTGCTCAGGAAATAATCAACAGAAGGAATGTTGTCATCATGGAAAGGGATGCAATGATGGTATTTGCAAGGCATGACACAGCTTATTGGTCACAGAAATGAACCTGCAATGGGCGAGACGGGGATTGCAGGGATGGTGACAAATTACTGTGTAACAGATGCCCCCTAAAGCATGAGGCCCGAGAGAGAGAGAGGGGTGAAATGCTTTACGAGAACATGTTCAACTGAAGCCCTGCCGTCAGAAAACCTGCGTAGAAAAATACAACTGATATCTCAAGTACATGATGTATATGCGGTATGGGCGCAGCCATCCGAAACAGAGTACACTATAATCCGGATCCAGGGTATGGGCGCAGCCATCCAGCAAAGATCAAAATAAATAGACTCAGGTATGGTCGCAGCCATCCAATCAGTGAGTCATGTACAAAATGATAATAATCCACAATCGCAGCCTGGATAACAACAGACACAATCCAGGGTCTTGCGCTCCATCTCGACCCAAATAAAGTACAAGTTCAAGCATGCGAATATGTGAGCTGAAGTCGAACATGCAAGAACATCGTCTGATTACCAGCCAATGATGAAAGCTGTTAACAGACGCGAGAGAAACCACCAATAATGACAATGGTCCTCAAGGTACTAAGGTACAATCTACGGCATGCGAATAAATGAGTTGACGTCGAACACCCACAGAATCACTCGATCGGAGGTCAATGATGAAAACCTCACGTCGAATGCGACGAACCTGCCATTGAGGCATGCAGGCTCCAAGGTACCATAAGGAGTCTCTAGACCAACTTCCTGGATAATGAGTTGAAGTCGACAGGAAGTAACCTTGATCGAAGGTGGGCCATAATGATTCCCACATCATCGACACGAGACAGAGGAACATAATGTTTTTGTTGTGAATCAGGACCATATGAGAAACAGAGGAAGGTTGATATTTGCAGAGGCCAACTTCTCTTGAACTTATTGACGGCACGACAGTGGATTTGGCAGTATTTGACATCAACGGATCAGAGGTCATGGTGACGAGGCAATGAGCAGAGGAGAGGTCAAAAGAGATTATCCAAACCCACGGAGGCAAAGTGAAGAAACGAGATGAGATGTCCCCAACCCGACACGAATGCGGACAAGTGCCATGTTCAAGAGCGACATACTGCCAATGACAACGACGATGGTTCCATTTTTCCCCCACCATTTCTGGCGAGTACCTCTTTATTTTTACACAAGCTTGAAGAGGATACCATATGCTTGTCATATAAATCCGTCCTTCGGACGAATCCATCCTAGTGCATTTAACGAGTCCTAGGAAGGAGAAACTCGGAGAACGTCATTTCGACTGAATCCGATGTCATCAGGGTTTAACGAGTCTGACAAAGGAAGAACTCGGCGTCTTTTCATGTTTAGAGAGTTTGAAAAGACAGAAGAAAAGTAAACTCCAAAGGTCCCTTTTCGTAAATAGTTTCTCAGATCCGAAAAGGTAGAAAACAATATCCGAGAAAACCTCCTAGTTGCGATAGGCTAGGGTATTCCTTTTTCGTAATCAATCTATCCCAGCCCGAAAAAGGGTTAAACGTATACTGGGTAGATGTCGATTCGTGTCCATTTTAACGAGATCGAAACGACAAGGGCCTCGGCAATCTTTTCATGTTTAGAGAGTCAGAAAAGAGCTGAAAGATGACTCCTCCTGGAGGAACGAGTGGTATAAAGGGTAGCAACTGGTTCCGGTAATGGTGGAACTGCTCAAAACAAGTAAAGGTTAAGAGGCTGGCTAACAAGACCACTCATCGCAGCGGTTCCTCAGGAATGGGTAAAACAACCAAGTGAAGGCATATGATCGGCCAAGCAGATAATGATGATGGAGTGAGAAAACCAAGGCTCATCTGGCAAAAACAGGCTGATAAAATGGCAATCACAAGAGGTAAAATGGGAATGGTTTCATTTTTACACAAGCTTGAAATCAAAAAACTTTGCTTGAAGTTGGTTTCATTTTTACACAAGCTTGAAACAAAGATAAACTATGCTTGAAACCGGTTTCATTTTTACACAAGCTTGAAACGGAAACAAACTATGCTTGAAAAAGTAAGCATGCCCCCAGCATGGTGACTCAATTCGAGGTACATGCCCCCAAGCTTCAATCCATATGAAAGGCAAATGGAGTGAAGGTTCAAATTATGAGATCAAAAGAAAGACTCGACTGGGATTTTATGAGATCTAAACAAAGACTCGAATTGAACAGGAAATGGTTTCATTATTTTAATGAGGTTGACACATTAAAAGAACTATCCTCGGGACACCTTGTTTCATGGTTTAAGGAGCTTGGCACAAGACAAGGAACTCTGCTCCGACAACCTTGTTTCATTTTTTAAGGAGCTTGACACAAGACAAGGAACTCTGCTCCGCCAAAGCATTTCCATTTTTTAAGGAGCTTGACACGGAAAAGAACCATGCTCACGTGGCTTGTTCATTTTTAAGGAGCTTGACACAAGAAAATGAAGCGTACTCGACCACCTTGTCATAATGAACTTTAACAAAAAGAAGTCATCGCTTCCAAGGTTTCACCCACGATAGAAGGAAAAGAAAACATCTGGAAGTCGGGACCCAATACCCCCACACTTGATGCACAACGGCATCATCAACGAACAGGAGCACGAGATGGTAGCCACATAGTTGATGCGGTGGGGCAGATACAACGGGTAGATAAAAACCAGGAAGGGATGATGGTGGGCCAGCTGCCACATCAGGACCAAAGAATGAAAGCTGATCAATGGTCATGATCCGTCCTTCATGTGGAAAACAGACCACACGAAAAAGGGAGGAGACAAGCGCTCCCATGGCATAGGTGTAATCGCGCCCCAAAAGCAGATTAAAATCCAAGGGGCCTGGAACAACCATCACGTCCATATGGACGGTTTTACCTCCCAAAGTAACAGGTAACCTTGGAAGGATCCCTAACGGTTGACTCGTTCTTCTGTTAAATGCCAACAGATTCTGCGTAACAGGCGCAAGCGGCGGCGAACCGAAAGCTTGCCAAGTAGTTGAGGATAGAATACTAACAGACGCGCCTTCATCTATAATGGTGCTGGGTACGACCAGACCAAAATCCTGTACCGTGATCTCGAAAGGCACATAAGATGGAAGGCGGTATCCTGCAAATCGACTCCAATCGAAGGAAGCGACCAAAATACTTGGAGGGGCTACCATCAAACCGAGATGGTATTCCCCTGGTGTTACGGAAGAAGAAGGACCATCCTCCATGACCTCCATCTCGAAGGTGGGAGGGGTATCCTCCAGGATCTCCATCACGGGAGGTGGAGGAGCAACTTCTTGAGGTATAGGGACAAGAGAATATTTCTCCAAGTCCGAGGAATCTGAAGAAACAAGAAGAACCTGAGGGATGTGAGGTCCACTCTCAACGGAAAAGACCTGGTGCACCGCAGATGGGGCCAGTTCAACCGATCCCACGACCAATGGTTGGTCGGGAACGGATTCCTGAATCTGAATTTCTGGAGGAGTGGGATCGACCAAGGATGACCCTTGACCAATCACGGCATCAGCCGGTGGAAGACTCAAAGAAAGTTGTTTATAACCAGCCGGGAGGCGTGGTGTAGAAACAGTCAGGTTGTCCAAGACTCGCTTGGCTTCATCCATATAAGGACAAAGGTGAATAGCATGGTGCCCTTCACACAAATTACAGGGATTGGTGATCTTACCCTGCTTCTTAGGAGCCTTACCAGTGCCCCCAACCTGACTCCCGGAAGCCAAAGACAACGGTGGGCGACCGTTGGACCATACTTCGAGTACCTTGGGAATGCCAGGGCAGTCTCGAAGAAGATGGTCTTCTGTGCACAACATGCAGGGGAACTTGACTTTCCGAGGAGGGTTGGAAGGTTTATCAAGAGGAGATATCTCGGAGGCAGTAGCCGTACATTTAGCCTCTCGCTTATCGGACTTCTTCTTCTTTGTCTTCTTCTTCTTCTTCTTAGCCACCTAGTTACTTGAATCCAGACTTTCACCAGGCGAAGTAGAAGAGGAGGACGCAGAAACAGGCGAAGAAGGGGAGAGGTCCACCTTGGAATCAACATGATGTTGTTTAGGTGGAGGAACTGATTGAACAGTAGCTGAGACATTCGGGACCACAGAGGTTGAAAACAACCAAACAAGCAACCCAACAGTTAACCCAGGAAGGGACAACGTTGCCATATAAGGAGCACCAACATTTCCAAAAGGAGGAAAAGGACCAGGATTCCCATCGGAGGGGATTCCTTGGTTGGTGAACTCCGGAAAAGTTTCCATTAGAAACGATCTTCAGAACAACACCCTAAGGAAACTAACTTTAACCAGGAATATTTCGTGGGCAGTTAATTTTTAAAACATTGAAACAAAACTCTACCGTTTCATATTTTAAGAGTCAAGAAACAGGCAAAAGTTGACTCTATCACTTTCAGATTGGAAACAAGCGTGAAAGGACAAGCGCTTGATGACCTTTTCAAATTTAAAGAGTCAGAAAAGATCGAACTGACTACTCAGGAATGCTAGGCAAAGGGTGTACCAAATAACCGTGAACTGCAATATACACCTTGGTTTCAAAATGAAAAATAAATCAACCAAGGACTTGACGTACGTGCAGGCAATCTCCCCGAATGTTGTGTCCGGTGTATCACGGGTATAGGGCGGCAGACTCGGCTTCCTATGGATAAAGGATTGAAACCTAGAGGGGTCTCCCTTTATATACGCGACGGTACGGGGAGCACAAGTCCGTACTAGTGCTGTCTAAAGCCAAAAGGCGAACGACAGCTACTAGGTTTAAAGACGCCGGAACACGTCTCTAGCCTAGACCTCTAAATGTTTCGTTAATGTTTCAATGCTTCCTTAGGTAAATTGAGTAAATTTTATGGTTGATCTTCAATTATGTTTTGGTTTCAAGGCCCTACCGTATGTCATATGACAATCTCCTGTATGCAGCTACATGAGAAAATAAAACTTTTCAATTCGATGAATGCTATCTAGTTAAGGGAAGAGCTTCAAACAATGATGCAACAAACAACAAAACTGAAAATGAAACTTTTCCAAACTAGATGACTTTCACTATCCAAAAGTATTCTAAAACATTCAACGAAGCGAATTATGCAATGTAATCTATGCAAAATTCTTTTCCCGAAAACTATGCAATTGTAATCTATGCACAATTTCCTTTTTCTTTTCAAATAATAAGAATGCACTCAATGCATTTTTCGATGAAATGAGAATCTACTTAATGCATGCTTTTAATAAAAGAGAATGCAATCAAAGCGATTTCTAGTTTTCAATCATTAAACAATGTGATCTAAGTTCAATGATAAATCTCAAGGATACTTTTCAATGCAATGTGATCTAATGCATTTTTACAAAAATCAAACTATGAGATGAAAACTAAAACAACGCAAATATTCTTAATGAAGGATGAATGCAAAAGAGATGTAAAAAAACACTAAGAATGCAATTGTTGTTTCAAAACACTTTGTAACAAAATTCCTCAAAAGGTGACAAAACACAAAGAGGACTTCCAAAGCATGAGATCAAAACAAGGCATTCATTCCCTTTTACATCAAGTAATCATGGAAAGAAGACATTCCAAACAATGAGCAATGTAATCTATGCTCATACAGAGGAAAGGCCAGAAGGGAAAGACACATTGGTGAAGGATTTAGGGAAAAAATCTCAAATTTCACACATCCTGAAATTGGCCCGACTTGTACATTGACAACTAGCGCCAACTGGCGCGACTTGTACATTGAAAACTAGCGCCAATGGCCAATTGGCGCGGGTTGCTAACTGACAACAAGCGCCAACGCCTGAAAATGAAAAAACAAAGAATTTCTCCCAACCAAGACCAGACTCACCACTTCAAGCAGAATCCAAAACAAACCCAGAAGCAGAGTACTGACCAAAAGAAGCTTCCGAACAAGGGTAACCCTACCACCTACAGGAAATGGTGCGACTATCTGGCTGTAATCCGCGCCAGACAGGGGATGGCGCGAGTGATGAACTGACAAACTGTGCCAACTGGCGCAACTGTCAGGGCTAAACTCACGCCAATCAAGCCAACTATGAAAAGGTGAAAATTCGTAAAAGCAGAGGTTAGATCTGATCCTCTGGGGTTGAACCAAAAGCCAAAACACAAAAAGAGCCAGCCCAAAAGACCAACCAAGCAAGGAAAACCACGAAACAATCAAAACGAGACAATCAAAACGAGAAAATTAAAACTAGACGATCCCCAGCAGAGTCGCCAAATTGTTGAGGAGGTAAATCCCCTCTCCGGACAGAGGCGATCCCTACTAGCCCAGCCGGGGTCTAGCAACAATCATCAAATGCTACAGCGCAAGTTCCTAATTGCGAATAAACAGACCAATGATGGAGGCCTACCTGGAGTCTAGTGCTATGATTCGTAGAAGAAACAGCGTTCCCGTTCCTCAGCCTCGGCAGATCACGATCCCCATGATCTCCATGGATGGACACCTGCACATGCAAGAAACAACATGAATACAAGCATAAAATCCAGAATACGCAACTATATATCAGTCAGAAAGGATATAACTCATTATTAACATAAGTGAAAACAGAGTGGAACCATAACCATAATCATTCATTAAATAACAATCGAAAGAGAGTACAACCAATGTTCTGACGCCGTGATCTCCTTCGGAAGGGTCCCCAGTCGTTCACGTCTCGCAAAGCTCACCAGGGAAAGGGGCAAACCTCTCTTGAGTCTCTCGAAAATAGTCTCCTTACTTGAGTCGGCCTTAAGGGAAGAAAGAGGGCTCTTACAGCACAAAGGCTCTTGGGAATTTGGAGATTCAAAGCTTAGGCACTTCAAGACTCTCAGCCTTTCAGCCCCTTCATCAATGGATGAAGGCTATATTTATAGAGGAGAGGAGGAGGTTGGGATCCCTACAATAGTGGAAGGGAGGCCTTATTCTTTGGGAGGTTCCCCATATGGTGGAAAAAAGAGGCCAAAGGAGGAAGGCCGTGGTTATTCAGGCGAAACCACTCCTGATGACTCATCCACGAAGTTGTTGTAATCAAAACTTCGCCTCTTTTTTTAAAAAACTTTCCATAAACAGAGTGGCGCGGGTGCAACACTGGGACAGAGCGCCAATTGGCGCGGGCTCAGTGTTAATTTCCCCCCATTGGCGCGAGTACATAACGGGCTACCAGCGCCAAGGCAAAAACAGGTGTTTTTAGGGGTCTGCTCAGGAAATGATCAACAGAAGAAATGTTGTCCTCATGGAAAGGGATGCAATGATGGTATTTTCAAGGCACGACACTGCTTATTGGTCATAGAAATGAACCTACAATGGGCGAGACGGGGATTGCAGGGATGGTGACAAATTACTGTGTAACAACTTCCCTAGAGCACGTAACAACTTCCTTCAGTAAATGACTCACCGGATCCACCTCATTTTTCAGGATTCCATTTCATCAACTATGGCCTCCTTCCAGAGTTTTCCATCCTCTGAATCCACTGCCTCCCTGACAGTTTTGTGATCATCATCAGTGGTAGTTAAAGAAAAATTTGAACATAAAGAAGATGGACTATACCTTTTTGGCTGTGTTCTTTCCTAAACTGATCTTCTCACAGCTGGATTTTGTGGCTCTTCCTCTTTTGAATCCTATTATGTTGTAGAGTGTGATTCATCCTCCTTTAGCTCAAACTCTATCTTCTTAGGTTCCTTTGGTAGGAATTCATGCTTAACAACACCTTTCACCTCTCTAAACACCGCATCTCAGTTGTACACAACCTTCCCTGTTTCTAGGTTCCAAATCTTGTAACCTTTTAAACCATCCTTATACTTAATAAAGATGCACCTTTTATATTTATTCTCTAACTTGGTCCTTTTCTCCTTTGGAACATATACATATGCATGACATCCAAGTACCCTCAAGATGTGAAAGAGAGGTTTTCTTACTAGTCCATACCTCATGTGGAGTCTTATCCTTCAATGCTGACGAAGGTGATCTGTTAACCAGGTAAGATGAAATCACCATTGCCTTTGCCCAGAATTCATGTCCTAACCTGATACCACTGAGCATGATTCTTTCATTTTCCATCAACGTTCTGTTCATTATTTCTACAACTCCATTTTGTTGAGGTGTGTATGGAGTAGTCTTATGTCGTGCTATACCACACTTCTTACAGAACTCTTCAAATCCTTCTTGCAGAACTCTCAACCATTATCTGTCCTCAACACCTTTATCTTCTTCTCTTTCTGGTTTTCCACTAGAGCCTTAAATTATTTAAATCTGTCAAAGACTTCATATTTATTCCTCAATAAATATATCCATGTATTCCTTGAGAATTCATCTATGAATGAAACATAGTACACAGAATTTCCCATTGATGGAACCGACACAGGTCCAAACACATCATTATGCTCAAGCTCTAATATCTTGTTTGCCCTCTTAGCACCAATAGGAAAACTCACCCGATTTTTCTTCCCATATACACAATGTTCAAAAAAATTGATATCCAGAGAGAAATTAGACATACCTTCTACCATACTATTACCATGCAGTATCCGAAGGCCCTTCTCTCCAATATGTCCAAGACTTTAATGCAATATCATGGTATTTTATACAGAGATTGCTAGGATTTTTGCTCCACTTTCAGGAACCAAAGAACTATTACACCCATCAATAACAGTACTACCATGAATCTTGTACATAGTTCCAATCCAAACTCCTCGAATTTACACCAGTGATCCATGAACCATCTTGCAGGTATATTTCTGGAACATTATTTTTACACCTGCATCATCCATATTGCTTATAGAAATTAGATTTTTGGCCAATGTAGGAATATGCATAACACAAGGAAGTGTTCTAATCCTTCCACCTTGTAGCTTCAACTTGAATTTTCCATGTTTGACAATTCTGGCCTTTCTATCATCCCCTAAGAAGACATCACCACCATCATACTTCCCATACTTGCATAACCACTTCCTGTGGGGAGTGAAGTGAAAGGATGCACCTAAGTCAATCAACCATGCCTCACTATCTACATGTGCATTTGAATAAGAAGCCAAATACACATCCCCACCTTCATCTGAGGTGTTTTTTGCCTCTGCAGAAGGAACATCATTAGATCCCTTTCCATTCTCAGGAGATTTAGATCTGTAGTCATTTTTGAAGTGACCTTCCTTTCTGCATTTCCAACACACCTTTACAGGATTTCCTAGAGATTTATATCTCCCAATCGAAAAAATATTTTTGTTTTTGTTCTGGGACCTTCCTCGTATAGATAAGGCATCTCCATTCTGGACCTCCATATTTCTCCGTCCCATTTCCTCCGAAAACAATGCTGAGACAATTTCATCAAAATTCAAGGTAGTTGTATTTATACCTATTGCAATAACCAGTTTGTCCCATGAATCTGGTAGAGAACAAAAAAAATTGATGCACTTATCTTCATATGATATTTTAATATCAACAAATGATAACTGACTTACCATAGTATTGAAGGTGTTCAAATGCTCTTTCACCGAGTCTGCATCCTTCAGCCTCAAGTTATACATATTTTTCAGCAGGAACAATTTATTCACTAGAGATTTATATTGTTACAAAGTCCCTAACTTGACCCACAAAGTCTTAGTCGTAGCTTCCCCAGATACATTCAACAATACTAAATATGAGATACACAATCGTATTGTGCTCTTTTCATTCCAATCCAACTTTGTGCAGTATTCATCTGACATTTCCGTTGGTTTAGTAACTGGATATACCATGGTCCACTGATCTTTATCCACCAGAAGATCCTCCATCTTTAGCTTCCACAACTCAAAACTATGACTATTAAATTTTTTGATCCCTATCTTTCCACTACTCTCCATCTTCTTTCACCGCAAGAATCGATCCCGTAGATCTCCCATTGAACAGGGTCTACCATAGGCCTGGGTAAAAAACCCATCCACAGCAAAGGCGTCCCCTTGAAGCCAAAAAATATATGATACCAAATGTAGGTTTTAACCTTGTACAAAAATTATCTACAAACGAATTGTTAAAAACAAAAAATAAACAATAGCAAGAGCATAAAACATAAAAAAAATATACACAAATATTTTTTCCCTGGATCCCAAATCGGGACTACTGGCTTTATTTTTCAATATGTTCCTTTTAGTGTTTCAACACATATATATACATGCCAAAGAATTCATAAACCCCAATCCATTAACCCTGGATTATAACATAACTCTAGTTCCCTTAACCAGATCTACAAAATACCAGGGGTAGAAAACTATCATGCCCCAAAACCATGTGCAAACCCATGCAAAAAACCATTGGCGGGTCCGACTATTCGTGGAAATAATATAACGCATATCCAAAATTGAGCCTTCTTAAATATTTCATGGATGTATCTTTTCCCATGCAATCCATGCATCATACTACCATAAGCACATAACTGTTAGTGTATAAAAAAATATAACAATATACCAGTTATCTTACCTTGTTGTGTCCAACATGATAACCTGTAACTGAACACATCCATGCCATCTCTAAAGGGACTCCATTTCTCTTGGTGAATCCAACTATAACTTGAAACCAATCATTATACCTATCAAATACATGTTCATGAATATAACACATATCCACATAATGTCAGACAAAATCAAGGTTAAGAAGACTTCATGTATGCAAAGAACTCCTTCATTTAGAATCATGGTTTCCAAACATAGCCAATGGTATTCTCACCCAATTCCTTTCTTTTACCTTTTACCTTATTGCAATTGAGTTTTATTATCTTAGTATCACATCAGATAGTTGTTTTTTATATAAACAAATCAACTGTCACCTTGTCACACTAATGCCATGTAAGTTTCCCTCAATATATCTTAGGGGAGGCTATCACATTTGCTCAACCAGTAAATATTAGTATGACACAATATCACAATTATATCGACTCATACCTAATACCATAACCATAACCATATGCATGGGCCAATCCAGATTAACATGATACATATAACATCAATATCTTAATTGAAATAACCTTAATCATAATGCATATGATCACAATGCATATAACAACAAGTTATTACTAGGAATGACAAACCAACGCATGTACATATGCTGACACTCAACAACTAACATATATCATACATGGAACCACAACAAAAATAGAATTACTTGCATGTATGTAACCATAATTCATATAACAATCACTAACCAACATACCTACATGCCAATATACAAACCTGTATTACGATTTTTTCTTACCCCGAGGTCCAATGTTTCAACCTCACTCTAATAATCTTCTTCTCCTACTCTATCTCAGCCACCAGATCAACATCATACATACCAACAACATCATGATGAAAAAAACTACATAATGATCACCACGATGCATGCCTGACCTACCATGCATGCATAACCATAACCATGAAAATGCATGCATAACAACATATAGACACTGACATGCATAAAAAATTTATATACAGCCAACATGCATTCATCACAAACACATCCCAAGAACAACATCATCAACTTCTACATGAAAACACAACCATAATAATGACCATCATCATGCATACATAACAATCACATAGACAATAACTAATGTGGAGTTGCGATGGATGCTGCTAGGGTTTCCACTATTCTTCCTTTGGTTGCCTCTGTGTTACTGCTCGGCCCCAAGGGCCACAGTAACTCGCCTCTCCCTTTGCCGCCGTCGCACATGCATTCTCACCCTACAGGGACCAGTCCTAGTGACAGGGCCTTGAAGGATGGATTCTAGCCCTCTAATGGCCCTGCAACGTTCTAAATGGAAGATCTAGAAATAGAGCCACAAAGAATCTGTGCTTGGAAAACCAGAGGCTCCCTTGCTTCTAATCCATTCAGAGACAATGCACCTTAGAAATTTTAGCGATACATGCAATGGGTTTGGAATGAACACGGATGGGACAAGACTGCTTTGCACCCTTGCTAGCTTCCAGGGTCGAAAATAACCTCGAAAAAAGGGATGGCTTCGCTCAGGCACATCAGATTTGCAAGGTTCCTAGCCCTAATGCAACACTGGAGGACTGCAACACGCCAGATCTGTTTCCCCTCTATTACCAGATAAAAATAGCTATTTTATTAGGAAAAAATTTGATGCTCTAGGTTCACTCCACGGATCTAGTGAGATCCTTCTCACAGGCCCTCGAACTCAAGCTGAGGATACCCTCAGCCTCTCAACGTCTTCTTTATGGAGGTAAACAACTGAATGCCTCTCTCCCGCTTTCATTCTACAATATTGAAAAATATGTCTTGGTATTTTTAACCCTTCGTTTATGAGGAGGGGTAGCTAGAAAATCGTCCTTTGCCTAAGCGTTCTCTTACAAAGATGTTGTCCATGCACAACCTTCCAAGAAAGAGGCTCAAACCCCAGAGAAAACTGAGCACCATATGGAACCCCCTAGGCCTTTCTTGGTAGAAAAATCGAAGGAGGTGCCCTCCCTAGAAATATCCCACCCAGATTTGGAAAACCATTACAAATTGTTTTCAGAATCTGCCATCATTTGCTGATTCAACAGATTATGGTCGTGTACTGCATATTTGTATCAATGGATTCACTCCACCTGGACGATCAACTGCAAGGTTATGTTCTGCTCGAAGTTCATTGTTCTATTTTCCTGCAATGAGGATTATCAAAAAGCCCTAACTGGGGGTCCATTGTTTTGGGGAAAAGCAGGGCTATTCCTTACCCCTTGGTTCCCAGATTTTGACCCTTCCTCAGTAGTCATCACCAAACTACCCATTTGGGTCAGGATTCCCAATCTGCGTGCTCAACTATGGCACTCCTCTGTCTTCCAAGGTATTGGAAACTCTCTGGGTATTTATTTAACATTGGATCCCTCTAGAGAAGAGATAGGCATTTATACCTATGGCATAATTTGTGTGGAAATAGACCTGAGAAAAAGTCTTCATGATCAAATAAATCTGAAAGTGGGTGACTTCCTATGGACTCGGACTCTGGATTACGAGAACACGGCATTATGATGTCATCACTGCCACCAAATAGGTAACCTTCAAAGCTCTTGCACTACTTTTCTCACCCAAAAAAAAAGGCAATCAAAAACCGAAATCTAAAAGTTGGAAGCCCTGTGCTCCATAGCCCATGAATGACTCTGAGACCCCCAACTTCAATGAGGAGGAGACGAAAGCATATGAGGAGACACCAATATCGGAGAAGGAAATGGCCTCAATGGTTCCTGAAGGGCCTGCTGATAGCTCAAATCTTCATAAACGACAGCATGAGTCCACCTCCTCAGACTCAGACAAGGAGACTAATCCAATGGTTGATGCTGGTCTCCAGATTTCCCTTACCTACTTTCCCCACAATACTTGGTTCAAAGTTACAAAAAAGAAGGGAAAGAAAAGTTGTATGGAGGCAACCACCCTTTCTGGGTAGATGCTAGTGACTTTCTCACTTGGTTCCTCTGTCTCAATTCTTACCGCTCTATGTTCTATCTTGTTCATGTCCTGGGCCGAGGTTGATATCTGATCATTTCTGGTGCCCTGCTTCTTTGTCTCTCTATGGCTGATATGCCCTGCTCTCTATGCTTGATATGCCCTTCTTGTAACACCATATTGTACTATTTTCTTTTAATTTTAATAGAAGTATTCTTATTTAGAAAAAAAAAAAACAATCACATATAGAACCTACATGCATGCATGAAAACCACATTCTTCCCATCCAATCCAAGTGTTGAACCATGCTTTGATGTCACTTTGTAACGCCTCCTCCCATATCTACACACTTTCACCACCTTGCCTAGTTAAACATGAGTTGATGGCTAGTATGAAATTACTCAACCTCCTAGACAACCTTAAGAAAATGGAGTCAACAAAACAAGACCTTATTTACTTCCCTCAGGTGCTATAGGAACCCCAAGAGCTAGAACGCCCTTCCAAGTGCCCAAACTTGATTTAGCTTGCTTTTTAATTGATATGAACTCCTAGTCACATGCAAAATCATACATCCATGAAACTGAAAGCCTCCAGTAGCATGCATAACCACTACAAGGGTTTGACTGCAGTCTTTTTCATCCAATTTTGTGCCCGAGATCATGAAATTTGTGCCACATTTTAAGGGCTAAACTCCAGGTTACTGCTAAGAACTTGAAAAAAATATCTAGAATGACAAACAAAGCCTCTAACACAAAAATTAATCAAGGAATTAACCTAACAAGTCCTAACCATGACAATCATTCCATCAACACACACAGTAAACATGAAATATACATGTCATGGATGCATATATGAACACAAATATATGAAACTTATCTGAGAAACATCAATAAGGTTTAATGCCCTCTCACAATAGCTGCCATAACATCTATTAGGTCATGAATTCATTAACCCTTCAGTTAGAAGTAAAAAAATGATAAGATCCCTAACTAGAATCTGTCACAAAACCATGCTTATAACCAACATATAACCGTATGAATAAAAATAACATAAAAACCATTAAAGCCACATATTAAATATTGTAATTACTCATGAATTACAAGGAAAGGTATCTTATCATTCATATGAAAAAGCCAACCAAGTTAGGGACTTCCACATACCACTCAACCATAGATTGACCTGAACAAAATATTTCTTTCAACCAATCACCTTTGTGCCATGTTCCAAGCATGAATGTGGGATATCATGGGATAAACCAACGCATAAAAAACCAAGGGAATCCAGAGGTTAAACCACCTCCACCCTCACATGACTGTGATCTCACCTAAACCGGTCTCAAGATCACAAAACTAGACCGAGATTAGATGCCTGAGGATTCCTTCACTATCCCTTCAGGAATTTTCTTATCTCCACCCACCTATTGAGGGATTCCAGGAGAAAATCATCTCCACCCCCAACCCTTGGGATTTTCCTGAGACCACCTTAGCAAAATCCAAAACCTTTCGGCAAGCCAAGCTCAACTAAGAATGAATCCTATCACACCATGGCTACCTAGAAATGGAAAGTAAAGGCTGAAAACCACTGTCAAACCCCAAAAAACCCATGCCAATGAAAATAAGTGAACCAAAAACACACATGCATATGACATACACGCCAAAACCTGATAGGAAATCATACATGAAACCTGTTACATGTAAGTATTCCCATTTAATACACTTGATCAGACCTTCCTTGCTTGATCCTTTCTTTCCTTGTCCTTCCTTTACTTTCCTTTCCTTTCCTTTCCTTTCTTGCTTGCTTTCTCCTCTTGGTGTTCTTCTCCTCTCTAAAACCAATTCCAAAACTAAACTAACAAAATGATAACTAGCAAAATATATGTACTAATCCTCATAAGATTTTTTTTTATTGAAGCCTCTAATTTCTTCATTTTCCCTTCTATTTTCCTTCAATTTCCTCCTCACATGCAACCTGCGACCTTTCACCTCCCTTTTCTCCTAATTTAATTTATTTTCATACATAATATGCCAATTAATGCCTCTTTTCCTTCTCAAATCCTTTTCCAATTTCCTTAGCCATAATAAATCGAAAGTGACACCCACTAGGATGTTTTTCCAACCATTCAGCTTGGAATACGTGTGCCTTGACCTTAGTCTTATATTTTTTTACATGGAAATTCAACTAGGGTTATTGCATATACCACTTGGATGGCATTCTATGTGACTAAGACATGCTTTGGTTCCTATTAAATCAATATAAATTAAAATTAGTTTCTCTAGGTAACATGGTCAAACCAAGAATCAAGCTTAGAAATTTCAAGATTGTCAAATTCACTTCAAGGGAACCTTTTACACATTATTTACGTGCAAGAAAGGAAAAAACAAGGAAAGCCGAGACAAGGGTTTTCTACCCAATATAACCATTTAGGTAACCATGTTTTCATTTTTTTTTAAAATTGCATAAGGATAGTTTTGTGGGCATGTTTGCAAGGAATTCTTAAACCTTTGCACTATGTAAAAGAACACACATAATTAAATACTTTTACATAACTTGGCCCTTTTATTCATCAAAATGAATACCTATAATTACATCAAGGTTGAAAAAAAGAAGAGTACTCGTGGGATGTAATCATTATAGTGGTTGATATTAATATTTTAATATTAGTTGAAGATTATTAATTATGTTTTGATCAACAAAAATTGCAAGAATTTGGAAACGAATAGTGGACCATAAAGAGACAACCTTGGAATACAAAGAGACAATCTTTCACTTCAAATTTCTGCATTGGAATGTAAACAATAAGAAAATTGTGTATATAAAAAGATTTATCTTTGAATGGAAAAATAGTTAGTGATTGATTGATTTACTGAGAAGAGTCGGTTCATGAATTACCTAGCAAAGAGAGAAAGATAAAGAGGAGTAGATGTGAAGTAGGATTAAGGAGATAAAAAACTCTAAAGGAGGAAAAAACAAAGACAAAGAGATGGAGGTATTCAAAATTAAAGACTAGGTAAGTTAGCATATTAAAACTTTCATGTATTGGGGGATTGGTTTCTCCTTTAAGGTAGTATCCTGAAAAAGAATAGGTTGGAGTCTGTAAGTGGAAGTGGGTGCTTCGAGTAAGTTGTAACTTGCAAATTAGAAGAGAGGTTGAAGCCTCCAATAGGTGGGTGTATACAAAAGTGATGTAAAAAGGGAGTGGGTGCTTTCTGTACATCACAACAATAAAATTTGTGGTTTTTCCCTTTATGGGTTTCCACTTAAATTTGGTGTCTAAATTTGTTGCTCTTGTGTGTTTTTTCTTATTCTTTGGTTTAATGATTTATTTTATGTTAAATCTAATATTCATATGATATATTGTTGCTCATCTAATAGTTCATATAACTTTTGGAAGGGAAAAGTAAAATTTTTAAATTGATGGCCATGATTGCAATATACTGATTCACCCCATCCCCTCTCAGTATAATCAAGTTTCCAGCAGTTGGTATCAAAGATAGTTCCTTCTATATCATCCCAAGAGATGGAAGGTACACCTGGTTAAATCATGGATCATCAAAGTGTGACTAGTTCCTTCTATATCATCCCAAGAGATGGAAGGTACACCTGGTTAAATCATGGATCATCAAAGTGTGATTGTGCTTAGTGTTTCAAACTTTTAGGAATGAAGAGAGAAGGTAAAATTTTAATTGATAGCTTGGGGATTTGATGTTTGGAAGCTAGTATACAATGGATGTAGTAATCCCCCCCCCTCAAAACAGGAAAAATAGTGGAATTCCCATGCTAAGTGCTTATCTTACAATAATCATCACAATTTGGATCTTTAGGCGGTAATAGATCTAAAATATGAAAAATAAATATGGGACATGTTGCAGGTCATGCATGAAAGAGATTCCAATAACAACATTAGAGAAAGATAAAATAAAAAGAATAAGAAAAACGCATCCTAGAAATAAATCATTCAGTTGAATAAAACCCATTTTTCTCATGTGAAGTTACTTGATTTTCATGAAAATAAGTTAGTTGAATAGTAATCCAAGATTTACTCAGCCTTGGTTGAAATAGAAATACTTACAAGTGAAAATCGGGATCAAAATAAATTGTTGTAGATACATGATGAGAAAGAGCATGAGTTCAAAGAAGAAATAATTATCTTAAGGACACAATTGGAAGAGGATATAAGAGTTTAAGATGTATTGGGAAGCCAACTTAAAGAAAATATCAGTTATTGTGAAAAGTTAGAAGTTGGGGTACTTTCAACAAAAAATGAGCTAGAAAAGAGTAGATCTAGATAAAAGGAAACCAAAAGAGATAATAAAGAAGCATCTAAAAGACCTGTAGTAGAAGATGATAGTAGCATGATTAGAAAGGAATAATGTAGGAACAAGGATCATAAACAACAACCAAGAAAAGGGAGAGGAAAAGTACTTTCTTCAAGGAGATCCTTTTCTCATTTGGAATATGTCAAGTGCTTCTATTTCCATAACCTTGGGCATGTAGCAACTAATTATAGGAGGAGTCAAATCAAGGTTTATTATAATAATATGTAATAAAAATGCAAGTACCCTCAAGAAATTAGTCAAATAAGATCGCTCCCTACGAGAATAAAATTTAATATCATGAAAACAAATAATTTTTATGGATAATATTGTTTTTCATGCAAGGATTTTGGCCATAAGGTTGTTAACTGTAAACCATATGAAAAGAAGAGTATGAGTGAATTGGATGTGGATAAAAACATAAGAAGGCACAAGTGTCTTCCTATCTTTCTAAGTCACATATAATGCTACATATGTGACAAACTTGGCCACATGGACAAAGAGTGAAAATTTCCTAGTTCTTTAAAGCAAAGAAAACAAATGGAGGAGAACAATCAAAGAAAATTATACAAGAAAGAAAAAGGAGATGTACAGATCATAAGTCATCCCACCAAATTATGGAAAAATAAAAAAGAGCAGCCAGTGAATTCAATGAAAATTTGAAGTCAACATGGCCTTCGGGGGGAGATTCACAATGAAGTAAAGGTAGTCATGAGTAAAGAAAAATACAGTCAATGTTTAACACCTCAGGGGGACGTTAGCCCCAATAATGTTCCTTGAAGACTATGGAAATAGAGTTTGTTGAGTTTTAGATTGAAGTATTTCTATTTCAATATTAAAGCTCGAAATGGATACAAAAATGGTCTAAGGCCACCATGCAAATTGAATTTTTGAGTATGGAAGTGAAACTCCCAGGGGCAGTTGAGTTTGTAATTATTAAAAAGAAAGAACTATAGCAAAAATAGGCACACTAAGAAAAAATCAATGACAAGGACATGGTGTATATTCAAAACAATACAAAAATATATTATCAAGGACATGATATGTGAATTCATTGATTGATGCACTAAGTGTCATTTGCAAAAATGGATTTAACTCCCGAGTTCATTCCTGTTTGTAAAAATTTCAAATGTTGACATGTAACCATCATAAAAAATAGAACAATAAAGGTGGATTTACTTTGTTGTGGGTCACACTTGTCAGTGGTATAACTGTCATGAAGACAATTCAATGCTACATCAAATACTGCCATTAAGATAATATAGGTCCCAACTTATATCTATGATGATAATAGTTTGCATGGGAAATGGAATTAATCTAAAACACTTTTTGATATGTCGCCTTTACCCCTTGAACTCAAAAGGATATGATATGAGGGAATATTCAATAACGTTCAAAGGCTACATTACAACAATATGATATTGCAGAACATTCATCATATGAAGTGAGCATGCCCATAGCGAAAAGGCACCCACATTGAGAAGGAATTTAATAATATTAGGAAACTAGTGTTAAACAATTGGTTACATAAATAACAAAGCCTAATTATTCATATTAAGGTTGTAATAATTAGTATTCATGAAGAATTATATAAATAAGAGACAACTCAAGCTCATGAAAAATCATGCGAATAACAACATCAACCACCACATATGTATACCAAACCAAGAAAGGGAAAATTTTTTAAAGAAAGGAACTAGAGAATCATATCATGAATATGGCCCTAGCCATTAAGAAATTGTATCAAAGACATTTTTTTAATGAATATTAGCATAATTTTTTGATGCAACACTCAACAAAGGAAGGTATACTCCATTACAATGTTGTCAATTCATTCTCACACATTCACTTATATTTTTCAAGTAGATGGTACAAAATTAAGAGGGGCATCATCTAAAAAGAAGAGTGCAACATTTGTAGCATGGAATGCTTTAAAAAGGTTGGAAGTGATGAAGAAATTTTTTTTATAGAAAACACACATATGCATTCAAATCTTATTATTAATTTTCTCTTTTAAATATGAAATATAGTAGAAGAAGAAAAAAAGGACTAATTTGTGAAAGAGAGGGTAGAAGAAGGTGGACAAGCATAATGGTGTGCATGAATAGTGTGAAGGAAATCATCAAACTAATAGAGCTAGAGAAGTAGATATTTCATATACTGGAGGAGGTAACACAACTCCATGTTGCAGGTGGTTGGGTTTGTGACAAGCTTTTCAGAAAGTACTATTATGATATTGATATTGCTTTGGATAACATGTTAGTTTGAGAATTTTATGAGGTCAATGAATATTTGTCAAATGTTGAAATATGCTAGTGGTATATGCCAATGATGACAGACTTATGTTACATGTTAATGGTAGGATTGACAGTGCAAGAGATTGATAGGAGTCTGACATTACAATGGGAGAATTATGTGTCGGAAAGATGAATCGTTACATAGTGAGTGAATCATCCATGATGAATCATTCATATTCAATGAAAACATAATAGTTACATAGACAAGAGTGGTATGCGCTAAAGGATGACAATGCCAGAGTAGTTATTGTATGTGGACTTGTGCATTATGTGTTATTCAAGAAAATTGATATGTGGGAAGTTATATGGATGTGGAACATTGCATAGTCAGGGTTGGTTACATAAAATTCTAAGAAATAGACTTGAGAAAGAGTACTCTACATTACTAGTATAATTATGGTATAATTCAGATGTGTTATGGACTGAGCTGAGTTAGATATGCTAATATGCCATTATCGTAGAGCTCTAGTGGACATTACAAATATCAAAAGAGAATTACCAACTGGAGATTGAAACCCATCCAAATATCACAGTTAGTATCCCCTATATTTTCCTAAATTATTTCAACTACCACAACCATGGGCCCACTGAGAAGAAGACCTCAAGATACAGGGTTTAATTTTAAATGAGTTTAATTTTATTACTTGGGACTTGCAACGCTGAGAAAACTGAGTCCAAAATTGAATTTTTTGCTGAAAATGAAGATGAAAACTCACTTACCTCGACCCCATCTTTAAACATGAAAGAGAAACTAGCTTAGAAATAATTTTGCAGAGGTACTACTAGAAAACCCATTGCCCCTCCATTGCACATTCAGAGGAACCAATTGAAGCATTTCCTCAGGGCCAAATACTTTCAAGGGAAATATTTAGACAAATTCCCACACATGTGGTAGATCCAACATTAGAAGGATAGATTCTAGTGACCTAGATCTTTTAACTCCCTATTACAAAATATATACTCCAACAAAATCCAACAATAATATTTATTTTGTTTACTCATGTTTTCTATAAAATACTAAAGCATATATATTATGAAAAGGAAGTTAAAATATAGTTAAAGGCTTTATGGTCGAGGAGAAATTTAGTAGGAAGACCTCATTTTTATTTTCTCAATCTATCATGATTTGGAAAAATTTTGGTACGAAAATGTGAATGGTCATGAAAATATGAAGTAGTTGTTTTCCTCAAATGCATATAGAGGCAATCCTTTTGCTCAAAAAAGAGGTATTAGTGTAAATAGTGGTGTAGTAACATATACAAAGTCACTTCCTTGGACTAATAGATCAATTTTTTTCTGGTGAAGGTCATGGAATTTTTTCTTGGTGATGATGATTGTGACATTTTCTCTTGTTTAGTGGTCTTTAAATTACCTAGATGATGTATCTCATGTCTCTGCAAAGATGTTATTTTCAAAAAAATTGGATGACACAAAGAGAAACATATATATGCTAAAGTGATTAAGCTCCTCGTGTCGTCTCAATACTATTCATAATTCATAACCAAACATATTAAACAAACCTGCATAATGAAGTTGATGGTGGCTATAGTTTCTTTTGAAGAAACTATAGGACTTTACAAGAAGAACTAGTCATTCAAATGTGCACATAAAGTAAGATGGTAAGGAGAAGTAAGTGTTGAATCTTGTTGAATTTTGAAAACCACAGTGAGGACCCCCTTTCCATTGATGTCAAAGGGGGAGGTAAGGAAAAATTATTCTAAGAACAAAAAGGGGAGGATCAAATCAATGTTTCCATCAGTGCCAAAGGGGGAGATTATTGGAAATGTTTTCATTGATGGGACAAGCTGTTGAAGGTTTCTCGTATTGATCATTGTGAAGTGGTTGAATGAATCAAGGGGTATTCTTAGTTTAGTTCAAGTATCCAATGAGTGATGTATAACAAAGGTATGTCCTTGGAGATTGATATTTAAAGGTATTCATTATTTGAGCTATTCATCATTGATACTGCTGAATATGTATTTTTGTCCCTATGTGTGTATTGTTGATCATGTAAAGTTTTGAGTGAGTATGGAGCTTGTCAGAGGTATGGATTTTCCACACATGTAGATGTTGTGATGTAAATGATTTCCATTTCTTTGTACCTGGATTAAGAAATAATTACAATGGTTGATATTAATCTTTTAATATTATTTGAGGATTATTAATTTTTTTTTTATCTTCAAAAATTGAAATGATTTGGAAAAGAATAGTGGATCATAAAAAGATAGCCTTGGAATACAAAGAGACAACCTTTAATTTGAAATTATTGCATTGAAATACAAAAAATCAACAAATTTTGTATATAAAAAGATGTATGTTTGGATGGAAGAATAGTTAATGAGTTGATTTATTTTGTGAGAATACGTAGTTCGTGCATTATCTGGAAAAGAGAGAAAGAGAAAGAAAAGCATGCGTGAAGCATAATTCAGGAGATAAACAATTTTAAAGGAGGTAGAAAAAAAGTATAAAATAGAGACAAAGATATGGAGGTATTCAGAATTAAATACTAGGTAAGCCAACATATTAAAACTTTCATGATTCATGGGATTGTTTTCTCCTTTTAGGTTGTAGTATAAAAAGGAACATGTTGGAGCTTGTAATTGGAAGTGGGTTCTTCCAACAAGTTGCAACTCACAAATTAAAAGCATGGTTGAAGCCTCATCTAGGTAGGAGCCTACAAAAAGTGTTGTAAGTGGGAGTGGGTGCTTCTAGCAAGTTGTAGATCGCAAATTATAAGAGAGGTTGAAGCATCTTGTAGGTGGGTGCCTACCAAAGATGATGTAAAAATGGAGTGGGTGCTTTCTTTTCTTTACAAAAACAAAATTCATGTTTTTTACCTTTATGGGTTTCCACTTATATCTGGTGTCTACATGTGCTACTCCTTTGTGTTGTTTCTTATGTTGTGGTTTAATAATTGCTTATATGTTAAATCTACTACTCATATGATATATTGTTTCTCATCTAATAGTTCAGATAAATTTTGGAAATAAAAGTAAAAAATGTAAATTGATGACCATGATGCACTATATTGATTCACCCCCTCTCCCTTCATAGCGTAGTCAAGTTTCCAACAAAAAAAAGATCACATAATGTCACCATCCAATATCTTAAGGTTTTTCTTTTAGAGAAAATTGTCATTATAAGTGTTGAAATTCTCCCCATGCTTTGGAAGCATTAACATAAGGGTATGACAACAATATTTGCTTCATAAGTTGTGATAATAATAATGAATACTTTGAAATAAAAGATGAAAAATCATGATTTTAGGGAACTTGAAATGGTGGAAATATTATATGAAAATTTATTATTCATCAAAATATAGTTATCATCATTATTGCTTGCATGAGTCCAATAGTTGTTTAATTTTTTTAAGTATTGTGAGAAGAAATTCACTTATCTTCACCCTTGTTGGACGAGTCGCCTTCCTTCTCTAAGCTATATGCATCATGCAATCTCTCTATTCCCTAAAAACTTCGAATATGAAATAGTGATTAACATTTATTTAAAGGAGGAAATAAAGCAGATTCTTGGTATTAATGCATTTATGTGTGGAAGATTTAAAGTGGTGGTGCAAAGCATTGTTTGCATTTGGATCTATTTCAATTTATATATTTTTTATATGCAATAAAATACTTAGTTTTTTATCTGTGTATCCTTAGTTTTCCCAGTCAGTTGCTTTGTACATTGGTTACTCTTTGCTTATGACTTTGTCATCACGCTTTCCACAAGGACCATTGGGCTCTTTCCATCATTCTATTATGTGTATTATATGTTGTCTTTTGTTAAACTAGTTTGATGGTAAAAGCACAATACTGGTTTTCAATGCAATTTAGGCCCTACGGGAAGCAACTGAGGCAAATGTTATAGAAGTTGCTTGTATTGTTAATAATGATTTAAGAATTGGTCTGAAGTTCTTGAATACTAGTGTTGGTTTTGGTGGGTCTTTGTTTCAAAATGATATTATAAACTTGATTGACATTTGTGAGTGCAATGGACTTATATAAGTGGTAAATACAAAAGCATCCATCTTCATAAATTTCCAATGATTTGTCTTTTAAAATGCATAAATTGATCTGCTTATATCTTGCAAACTATGAATCAGATGATTATGAAATTTGAAAGAGAAATGCAATAAAGTCATATGAATAAAATGGAAATTTTCAAGATAATCCAATTCATATTTTTTTAGAAAATGGCCATCGTCACCTACAACCATTCTAGTTATCTATCGAGATCCATGCATTTGTTGGCTGCAATTTTTGGTTGGTAAAAGCATAAAGGTAATACTAACAACCCCATAAAATGTGCCAAGAACCCAATTGAGAAATTATTAGAATGTGGATAACCAAATCTACCGCAATATGCTAGAAGAAATCATGTAATTGTTTACAGATATAGTGGCACCCTCATTGGTTTACATACTAGCACAACCTTAAATACAAATCCACCACATGGATTATGTATGCATACTCCACGAGATGGTTCGATGCCTATTTTTAGGCTAAAAAATTGAATAGTTTTCCATGGTTTCAATTCCGTTTTCACCTCTAGGATCTTTACCCTTTTTGAACTCCCTATTCCATACCTTTACAAACTTTTTGGTGTAACAATGTAACAATGGATGAATATGCTTAATCAAACAATTTTCTAAAACTTATGATGTAAATATTTTAATAATCCCAAAATTCCTCCACTCAAGTGCATTTTAAAGCTTAATTGTTATTTATAAATGTTGTTAATGATAGGTACACAGGCCTTGCACCTTCTATAGGTCCCTGTAACTAAAGAAAAATAGCATGTATGTTGTCTCTATTTGGAAGCTTTCCATGTGGGCCCGTAATGAATGGAAATCTCTACACTTTGTCATAACCATTGACGGAGTTAGGTCAAAGTGAGTGTGCTTTGTTGAGGCTTCAGTTTGGTAATCGGTCAAGATTTGTGGGACGATCTTTGAGTCTCTCTACAAAAAATATTTAGTTCACCTAGGATTAGAAAACCAGCACAACCAAACCTACCTCTCCATGGACTGTTACGATTTGTATTTATTTTTTTCTACAACCATTATAGCTAGCTTTAGCATGTATTTGTACTATAATTATTATAAAAATATAGCTATGGCTCTTGTACGAGCTAGTGATTCTATTGTAATGATATGCTGCTATTATAGCTTTATAGATTGCTCCATAAGGTCACTAGACTTCGATATATGTTTGTGATATGTAAGATTGATTAATTTCAATATTAAAGCTATGTTAGGTTATCTATATCATAATCTTTGTTTATAACAAACCCTGTGATTTAATTTTCCTCAAGGAAACGAATTGGTTGGTTGGGCCTGCCAACTCAGCCCATTTCCCACTTCTTTTGTTTATTTTATGCTCTAGGATGTAGATTTTCTTGTGTATTATTTGATTTGTACATTTTGGTGTGCTCATCGACCTTAAAACTTTTAGATATGAGTGGTTTGGTGCTAATAGAACGTAGTATTTTATGCTCTATATTTTTGGTATAATATCTTTATTGTATGTTGAGTGAAGTGTGGCTAGATCTAGAAAATACAATGACTGAAATCATGAAGTATCACTTCTCCTAAACGTTAAGCCAGGAATCGATTATGGCTTATTGCATATGAATGTTTTGAATAATAATATGATATTGGAGTTATAACCTATATCTTTCATTTGAGACTTTGATAAACTATCTATTGAGCTAGTGTGGCCACAGGGTATGTGTGCATCAATAATTTGGATCAATTTATTCTGTCTTGTGAAATATTGGTAACAAAGTATATTTTGCATGGCTTTCTATCTATAATACCTATAGCCCTTTGTCCCTTGGAAAACTAAGATATAATTCACAAAAGTTGCTCAGCCTAGTAGGGAGCTAGGAGTAGAATATATGCTTTTTTATTGCTTGAAAGTGTGAATATCATTAGGGTTTCTAAATCCCTTATCCTCTAGACAACTGAGATAGACTCCACAAAGCTGCTCAACACAATTAGGAACTAGAGTTAATAAATTCTAGTGACCAATGGTTAGGTTTTATTTTCAATAAATTCCATTGGGATTGTAGGATTAGAATAGAATCCAAGGGACTGATATGTTTTTGTAGGAATCTAAAAGTGTTGATAGGTACTTTGTAAAGCAAGACAAAGATTGGTTTCTCAAGTACCTGAAGTCTCCTTTTAGCATATATTGTGTTGCGCCTAAAATCTTACAATATACGAGATTGAAATGGTAATGTTGGACTATTAACCCAACATAAACCACACCTAAAACCAATTGAACTAGTTCCTAATGAGTTACTTCATAAATTTGGTTCAAGGATTGATATGTTTTGCAATGAGTCAAATTAAGAGTAGGGAGAAAAAAATTTAAAGCATAAAAATGAATCATAACATTGAAATTTGGTTGTTTTGCATAATACTAGGTTATGAATGAATGCACATGGGTTTATTTTTCAAGTTTATAGGATAAGCATGAAAATATTTTGATACTCAATTACTCAGCTACTTAATCCAAGAAATTTCTAGTTGTAGCATGGTTTTCCCTTCATCATTATTTTCAGGTAAAATATTTTGGGATGGGATCTTGTTATTTATTACGTTATTTAAGAAAGAAACATGGAAGCCTAGATGTTCCCATGAATACATAGGAAAATCCAATTTGTAAGCCATATTTCCAATCCTATGTAACACCTTAGTAGGGCCTTGTTGATGGTGTTGGATCCCTCCAACATGTAAGGGGGTATCCCTGATGAAAAGTCTCAATTATACTTCACACCATTTGGTGTAGGAGCTCTTCCAGAAATGAGGCTTGATTGCTATTTTTCTTAGAGAGTTTCCTTGGATATGATGGTCAACACAAGAGAATAATGTACATGTACTTTTGGATGAATGAGTGAGTATGCATTGTGGATTTTTCAGTTGTAGAATGTATCAAGGCTCTTCTACCGAAGGGGAAATAAAAGTGAGCATTTAAGAGAGGAGTACTTGTACTTATCTAATAAATACACACAACCATATGTATATGAATGAATCGTTGATCAACTAGTGAAATATTTCACATAGAAGAAACAATTGTTAAAACAAATACAACACCCCTTCAACAAGATAATCACTAAAGCGACCAAAATAGTTCAATTTATTTAGTACAAATGAAAACAAAATATATCACAAACATTCAAATAATAGTCTTACAACATTTATGACATGCACATGAAAGTGTGTTGGCTCAACGAGCTTCAAGTATTAAGCAAAAGTTCCAAGATACATTGGTACAATGAACACCATTAGCTCCAATAATGGAGCATTAAATCAATCACTTGCTCCTCCAAAAGAACTATCTTCCTCTCTAATGCCTGGTGGGAGGAGCCAATGTGAAAATTCCTTTGCATGAGATATGAGGGTGTATATATAATAGATGGGGTGACTCTTCACCTCCCTTATGACTCTTGGACTACCCTCATGATTGTTTGAATTCCATATGGCCTTTTGACTCCTTCACGACTTTTCACATTCTATAGATGACTCTTGGATATTCACTTTACATGACATTTATCATATATTCAAAATTACATAATCATATCCAAAATTTATGTGACAAATGATGAATCATATAACACTTTGACATGAAACCTTGACAAGACATGACATGAAATTGATGACATGGACTGAATGATGATATGGAAATTTCATTCCATTCTTTATGTTGCTATCTTTATGTCTTCTTGAAAGATGGTGCATGTTATTCTTCTTCCTCCTCCATAAGGGTTGAAGGTAGGGAGTCTTCACTATGATATTAATCTTCAAATTCTATCGCAATATGGTGTCTGTTCATCTTCTCATTCAATGGTCACCTTTTTCTTTGAAACTGCATATGTGCCTTCTAACATGGTCTCCTTCTTCATCTCCTTCATCATCATCCTGTAATGATAATATATAATACCTGCAACTGGAAACAACTCATGACGAAACAACATCAATTCGAAAACTCCTTGTCTAAAATGCTTCATGAAAATCATTGGTTGATATATAACTAGGTGTTGGACTGAGAGTTTCGCTCAGGGATTACGTAGTGTGTAGTTCCAGAGGTTAGGAGAGAGGACTCTAGCTTGGGATTACTTAGTGCACAATTCACAATTTCCAGGGTAGGTTGACTGTGCAGTTGATGGTCTCAAGGAGGTAGTATTGATGCTTGAAGTTTTCCTCTATGTAGTTCTCGAGAGATAGAGAGAGAGAGAGGCCAAGGGATTGTGTAGTTGCGTAGTTCAAGGATGTAGGCTGGAAGCCTGAGGCTTGACATTGCGCGGTGCGCAGAAGGATTTGACTGGGAAGCTAAACTACATAGTTCTGGAGCTCAAGGGGTTAGGGTTGAGCACTGAGACTGCACAATGTTCATTCCTGGGAGGTAGGAACTATGCATTGCATAGTTCCAATAGGAAAGGGATGAGACTGTGGAGTGTGAAATTTAGGAGGGCTAAATGAAGAATTGTTGCTCAGGCAAGAATTTTTTAGAATTTGGATAAGTGTAGGATCAAAGTGAGCAAGGAAAAAACATGAACATGATCACACACAGAAATCAATACATGAAACAACATTGATCACTCATAACAAATTAAAAACATGATCCCCTCAATGCAACAAAAATATCACAACTTCCTCCAAGTGCGCACTTAAGATACACTTTTCGACAACACTTATGCAAAAACGCATAAAATTTTGGGAATGAGTGTAACACGTGTCTATATGATGAATAGGACTCATTGGCACCAAATTTACCCCTTGATATGAACCATAATTACACCTATGCAATATGTGACACTTCCCATGCTAAAAGGTCACACTTTGGTTTTCTTCCAGAAGGGACTCAAAAACTTAGAGAAAACACATGGAAAGACTCCTAATACTAGAAATGAAAAGATGTAAGGTAAAATTAGGCTTTGGAATTTGGATGTAGGGAAAAATTTTGGAGGGTGTTATAACAACGACAAAACTTGGTGACACACTGGTTGAACTCTAGCTTCTCTACCTTGGTCTAATCTTCCATGTAGGGTCTAGTTCTTTAGGAAGTATTGACTCATCGTGCAAATTAGTTTGGCTACCCCACTTACCATGTTTATAAACATGGTTCTTAGAAAGTTATATATTACAAAGAAATGGAAAACATAAGATATGTGGAAATAAAAAAAAAGTAACATATAAAACAAGAGACACATATATATGTGGTTCACCCAACTTGGGTTACGTCCATGGAAACAACCAGTCCTTCCTTTATATTATCCAACAAAATGAAGAGACAACCTACAACATATCTGTTGTAATATCCTCTACTCTCTCACACAGTCCCCCTTGCTATTTATCGCTCAGAATATACAGCCAATACACAACCGCAATACAATACCCTCATATAGTAGAGGGGGTTTCCTTCTAGGGAAAAAAAACCTAAATTAAGCATAACTTCTACCGTCAGATCATCCACCTAATGAAAAACCCAGATCGAATACGAAATTACAATATTTCACAAGGAAATTTTAAATCTATTTTTAGCTTCAGGGGCGCTGCCCCCGAAACCCCCCACCAAGGGGGGGCTCATAAAATTTCCATCGTCTCCCCTTGGACCCCCTTGATGGCAATTAAATGACGGGCGGACTTCCTGCCCCATTAAGGAAAGGGGTCCAACGCGGCGATACATAAAGAATATAATCAAGCTCCACACCCAACAATAGTCTCCTTCATCCCTTCCTTGGTTGAACACATTCATAAAGTCAACCATATAGAAATTGTGTCGATTCAAGAGAAGCGTAATATAGTTCGCGAGCTTTAGATCTTAAGAGTCTTAGTTTTCATATATGGTGTTTATCTATTACCAGCAGGCCTCAAAAGTACCCCGATAGAGTCACTACAAGAACAAAATCATTGATTCACTACGAGTGAGCCTGTTCAATACCCCAACGAAGTTACTTGCTTCACCTCTCTATGTAGGAAGCCTTTCTCTTTTTTCACCCTTAATTTATTTTTATTTTTATAGAATTGTGAAACGACACTTATTTATTTCATGGGGTCAAAGAGGGGTCTTGAATTATTGACAGCATAAGAGGTGTTTCCTTCATAGAAGTTTGAATATGTACCTCTGATATTAATATGGTCATTAATATTTTCCCCTTGTCCTTCTCTACTTGATTGGATCAACATGGAAAACACTGAAACATAAAGAACCAAGTATAGGAATGAGGTTCCTATAATAGATACAGAGATCATGGTTCTACACAAAGCTCCTTACACAAGGATCATATTTTCCATAAAACATCATCAACCAAAATGTGTAAACCTAGATGAAGAAGAAGGAATAAAGGTTAGCCAAATGTTGTAGTGTCACAAGGCCCTTTTCCATTTTTCCACACGCATTGGAACCAAACAAAAAAATTTCGCACATTACTTATTCACATAAATTAATATACAATGGAAAATAACTGAACATGATAGGCAAGCAAGAAAAAAAATAGAATATATACATAAGGTAGGGCACAACTCTAAAACTGTCATTGAAAATATTGTTTCAAATCTTTCCCATTGACAGGAAGAGAGTTCATATTCCCATCCAAATATTGGATATGATAAGTGTGGTGGCCAAGTTTCTCATGAACAATAACGGTTTGATCCATAGGGACTGGAACTTAGTGTGTTTCCCCTTCTCTTTGTGGTATTTATCCCACTTCAATACTAGGCCACCCATACTAAATTCCTTCTTCCCCATAGACTTATTTTCAAACCATCTCTTAATACGATTCTAATGAAGAGAAAATTTTTCTTTTTCTTTCCTCCTTTCTTCCTGTAGCTTTAAGAGAGTGTCTATCCTACTCGAAATCAAAAGAAAAGATTTACCTTGAGACTCTTGTGAAAGTTAAAGGGTAGGAAGGTAAATGTTCGAAGGTAGAATGAATTATTTTCCATAGAACAGAAAGTAAGGATAGGCTTTCAGAGACGTTTTAGGCATAACATGGTCAACCCATAGAGCCTTCACCAAAGCATTGTGCCAGTTCCTTTTTTCAGAGTACACATTCTTTTTTCATAACGTGTATGATATTTTTATTGGTTGAATCAGCAAGACCACTACCTTGTGGATAATATTTCGTTGAATTCTTCAATGCAGTGTCATTTTCTAATGAAAAATTATAGAGCTTAAGAGATGAGAAATATGTTACATTAAAAAAAAAAGTAATTTTGGAACATTGAACTTGACAATAATCTTTTTCTTGAGGAAAATAATGACTTCTTGATCATTCATTTGGTTGAGAGGAACGACTTCTTTCCACCATAATATGTAGCAATGAGAATATAGTTGTGGAAATATCTCACTACTAACATCTAAGCCCCATTGTTGGAATGGTTCTTCTACAACTATGGGTTACAATGGGACAACTCACTTCTTATTTCATCCGACACATTTCTACATTTGTAGAGACATAATCCCTTGCAGGCATCCCTGAAAGAAATGCGGGCTAATAGAAATCGAACCGCATACTTTTATGCATAATAGTGTCACCTATGAAATGCCCTCTAGCTAGTCCATCGTGTAATTCAAGCTCATTCCCTTTACGGAATCGGAGTGCTTCCCGAAATCTTGAAGGACCCCATTATGGTGCTTCCTAAAAAGCACTTCGTGTACCAAATGATATGATAGAGATTTCAATCTGTTATCCCTCTTCTATTTTGTTGATAAATGAGAGGGTATGGTACCGTGGTCAATACATTATTGCAAATTTGTGTACCAAGAAGTGAATGCATCAGTGGGGGTATATTGTTCGATGTTATACATTTCGATTTCCTTCTCCCATCTAGAAGATTCATCTTCTAGTAAACTTGTCTCTTATGTTACTAGTTGGAATAGACCATGGCCTTTGAATGTGTGAACTAGATTGAACTCGAGATCATATTCTTGGAAGCTAGTCATCCAGTTCACTCTTCTTTAACCCATCTATTGTTGGAAAAAAATTATCTAACAACTGGGTGAGGCGCGAAGATAATCACATGATTTCAGAAGAAAAGGCCTGAAGTGTTTATCGCCTTGTACACTGCATAAGATTGTTTATCAATGGCAGGGTAATTTAGTTCAAGTCCTTGCATGTTGGAACTCATGAATGATATAGGTTTTTTTTTTATATTGATCATCCTTTTGCGTAAGAATGAAAACAACTGAAATGTCCAAAGCGAAAGTGTATAATAGGAAATATTTGCCAAAGTTTGGGTTGTATAGTTCTGGTATTTCTATGATTGCTTGCTTAATACAAGTAAAGAAATATTTTTACCTTTTTTCTCACCTGTATATTGCATCCTTCTTTATCATCACTTTCCGCAGTTTCACTATTTGTGCGTAGCCAGAGATGAATATGCGAAGGAAATTTATTTTACCTAAGAAGGACTGCATAGCTTTCTTGTTCACTAGGAAGGGAATCTAAGTGATGGTTTTGACCCATTCGGGGTCCACCTTAATAACACTATTTGTGATAATATGGCTTAAGACACAGTGAAAATTATCTTCTTCAGATTAAGAGATATCTCGTATTTGTGACATCATTCGAAAAATTTCTTTAGATGACATAAGTGGTCTTTTCGAAAAGACTATCACATCATCTAAGTAAATCATAACACTATCCAATTAAACTATGAAATGCAATGTTCATAGCACATTGAAAAGTATCACCTGTGTTAACAAGTCCAAAGGAAATTCTTTTAAAATAAAATGTACCCCACTTGGTTCTAAACATATTCTTGCTCATGTCAAGTTATGCCACCAGAACCTAGCTGTATCTTGAAAAATTGTCCAACAATGAAAAATATTCAGGCCTTGATATTGTTTGCAAATTTTTTCCATTAATTTCACAGGATAATTATCTTTGTCCGGGGTGTGATTCAGATTGCGAAAATTTACGCACAGGAATATCTCCCTGGATTTATTCCTTACCATAACCAGATTAGAGACCCATGTTGAATGGCGAACTTTAAAAATGATCCAAGCATCCAACATTTTTCTCAACTCTTTTTGAATCAGGGGCTCAATAGTAGGATGAACCTTTCTTAGTTTCCGCTGAAAAGGCTTGGGCCCTTCCTTAATCATAATCACATGCTGGATTATTCATGTGTCGTCAGTCTTAAGATCATCATATGTGCATGCAAAAAAATCTTAGTATTGTTTAAAAAGGCAGACGAAATCTTGTCGCCCTTGAGGTGTGCAACAAGTACCAAGATTTACGAACTTCAGATCTTCTTCTGTACCAATATTTATTTGTTCATGTGACATGGCTAAGCTATAATTATTTCCATTGACTGGTCCCTTAAAGAGATTTTGTAGGTCATGCAACTTTTCCATTGACACCACACCCTTGGGCATGGGGTTTCCTTTACTTGCTTGAGATGCATCCTATAATGATATCTCGTGCTCATTTTCGTCGATAGCTACATCTTTAAATACATCAACGTTCTCCATACAGTCCAGTATCTGTTGGTAATCATTAAAAATATGAAAATTAGTGATATTATCTAAAATGAATGGCCTATAAACAATTTCAATAGAAAATCCATCCCTTAATAGTGACAACCTAGAACCAAAATTTTCTAATGTATCATTCGCAACATTATAGATTTTATGAAGAAAAATGACATTAAAACCTTTGAATTGCGAAATCAAATGCAATACATCTTGTTGATAACTTTTGAGATTAGGTGATACATAGTGTATCGCATTTAGTACTTGATGCTTGATGATTTCAGAGTCACTTATTGGTTTGAGCACCTCAACTTGGAGGTCGATGGATTTCTTCAAACCGAAAATGAGCACTTCGTATTTGGAAACATTATTGGTGCCCTCAAACTCCAAGTAGGAAGAGATCAAATGTTTTCTGCGTTGCGGTTCTATTAAAATGTAACCAACTCTAGAGCCCTCTTGTGTTTTCAAACCATCAAAATATAAAATATAAATATTGAAAATACTACATCCTATACTACTATCATCTACATCTACTATACAAAGGTCATTTTCACCAGTTGTATTTTGAGGAAGGAGTTCCAACTATGTATCAGGTGGGATAGGTGAAGGTTCTTCCAGATAACATCCATGGCCTACTTCCATAAAAAAATTCCAAAAATAGCATCTAAAAAGCCCATTGGTTCATTTTTTCCCTTAATTTGTGTCATGATATGCTTCATGTAAGGCTTGCTCTCAACTTTAATATGGTTATTTCTACCCTTGTATGGAAGCAAAAAACGTGTCTAGTCAGTTGAAAAGTACCCTTGTAATTTGTTGTACCAATATATGCTAAGCAGTAAACTGTAGGCTTCGGGAATGTACAAAATTAAAATATTTATGCACTAGTGAAATTTATGGTCAGATGAAAAACAAATTATAACATTGTTGAGTTCACCAATGGCCTAGATAAATTATGTGTCCAGTTGTATGATTTGTGCATCATTTTTATCCCATTTAGCATTTATTTTCTTAGAAATAGACAATCACATAACATTAATAGATGCACCAGAATCAACCAAACAATTATGGACATTATAATTAACAAATTTACCAGAATCAACCAAACAATTGTTAGAACTCAAATTTACAGCATTAGCAGCAGATGCAATGATATCGTGAGAGTTACTGGACATTACATGAGAAGTATAAACTTCTTTACCTACCAAAGAGTGCGATGAGAGTTCTTGGAAAATCATTTCTCATTGGACAGTCATATTTGCAAGCTCAAATATTGAAATCTTAGTGCGATATATTTTCATATATTCAACAATGCTGTAATCAATACTTTCTATCTTAATGGGTTGTGTTGATGAATCATGTGGTGTAGCTTTATCTGTTGCTTCAGGAGTGATGAATTTTTTCTTATTGTTGGTGGAAGTTTCATGGAAGAAGGGGAACATACCAATTTTTTTTTCGAACTCTGAGTTAGATTGGAAGGTGGTAGAAACTTACACAACAACTGCTTCTTAAGTTCTTGCTCAAAAATAGGTCCCTTGTTCCTCAAGTTATAACGACTGGTTCATTTCTTGCAAGGAGCTTCAGTCACTGACGATTCATAGACACTCTATTTTTTAACATTTTATATGACACTAAACATGTTCAATTAATGTCTAGCACTCGAACTTTCTTCGGTGGTGATAGGTTAATTCTTTTCTTCACTCTACTGAGGTTGTTCTTCCACTAATAAAGTATCAACTAGATTAGCCATCATAGTGTTCATATTGTGGTTCCACTATGGGAATGTATTTATAAATGTTTCCCTTGATGAAAAGTGAAAAAATTATCCATGCCCAAACTTTCTACATTCAACACTACATTAGAACTTTGAGCATATTTGTCTAGTTGAGAGTTATTTTTATTTTTAAATAAAGGAAGCCTAAAATACTTGCTGTTGCTTCTTGTTGCCTCACTTGACCTTCTCTTCTATTATGATACTTCAGTCGTAAGTAACTTCAGAGACTTACTCAAGCTTTCCATATTGAAAGTTCTTATGTCTTTAGCTTCACTAAAAGAGGCTTGGTTTTTATTACTAGCTTCCTTGGAGTCTCTAGGATCATCAGTGCCTTCAATGACTCCAATAGAACGAAAAAAAATTTAACAACAAGAGATTATGGAAATTTTAAGGCCAAAGTATTCTTTGCAATTCTTTTTGAAAATACATAAATTTTAGTTGGCAAAGTATTTGTGTAATAATCCTTCGTGATGTCATCGTATGGTTGTACATCAGCAGGGAACTTGTTCAACAAATGAGTGAATATATGGTTAAAATATTTAACTCTTTCTTTGTACCCCATTTTTAGGTTCCCAAGCTCTTTTAATAACATTGTGGGAGTTTTATCGTCAGTAAATTTTTCCAAAAATAGCCTCTTAAACTCCCTCCAACTATGGATTGAGTTGGCCAGAATATTGTGATACCATCCAAATGCTCTACCTTCTAAAGTGTATGGAAAGAGTCAGCAAGGAACATCATCAAAATGGACCTCAAGCATCTATAAATGCATGTATAACTTGTCCAGTTGGTCTTCAAATTTGGTCTTCTTATCGGGATAAAAATTTGACAAAAACTTTTTCGGATGTTTTGGGATCTTGTGAAGATTATTCGGAAGAGAAAGTGGCTCTTGGGCCATCAAATCCAAGTCTACATTAGCCATGTCTTCGTTTCTTTCCTCCTCCTCTTCTTTTGAATTTGAAGAATATTCTCCTTCACCATTAAGATCTGTGATGTAATTAGGGTGTTCCTCATCAGAAAATTGAAAATCTTCCCCTTCATCGTCTGGATTCTCCTTAATGGGTGTAAGTTCCCCTTTATTTCTTGTAGGTTCAACCAACTCTTCAAGGGTTGTGATAACCAAATATTCCACTGAAGAAACCAATATGCCACTAGGATTTGTTTCTTTCTTCACATGCTTATGAGGTAGAATAAAGCAACAAGGAGTAAACCAAGAGCTCTCGTAAACTGACTAGTGATGGGTTAGATAGTCTGGAGTTGATTGTAAGTAACCTAAAATGCTTTTCCCAGACTAGACTGAGAAATTTCTTCTTTTTCGTGAGTATGAGTTGGAGTGGAAATGGGAACATTAATTCGTTGTGCAGAAGTATTCTTGTTAGGATATGGTGATTTTTAAACCATAAAAAGGTGTCTACGATCCTTCTAGCACCATAATGTTGACGGGATTGGATCCTACCAACATGCAAGGGGGTATCCTCAATGAAAAGTCCCAATTAGACTTCGCACCATTTGGTTTTAGAGCCCTTTCGGTAATAAGGCCCGACTCCCATTTTTCTTTGATATTTACCTTGACTATGATGGTCAGCACAAGAGAGTAATGTACATGGATGAAGAAGTGAGTATTCCTTGTGGAATATTGAGTTGCATAATGTATCAAGGTTCTTATACCGAAGGGGAAATAAAAGTGAGCCTTTAATAGAGGATTAATTGTACTAATATAATGAAGACACACAATCATATGTATATGAATGAATAATTGATAAAATAGTGAAATAATTCACATAGAAAAAAATATTGTTAAAAAAAATACAGAAAACCTTCAACAAGATAAGAACAAAAGGCATCGAAATAGTTCAATTTCTTTAGCACAGATGAAAACAACATATATCACAAACATTCAAAGAATATTCTTACAACATTTAGGACATTTTCATGAAATTTTGTGACTCAATGAGCTTTAGGTATTAATAAAATGTTCCAAGATACATCAGTATAATGAATGCCACTAGCTCTAATAGTGGAGCATTAGAGCAACCACTTGATCCTCCAAAAGAACTATCTTCCTTTTTAATTCTTGGTGGGAGGAGCCAAGGTGAAAATTCCTTTGCATGAGCTATGAGGGTGTATATATAATGGACGGGGTGAATCTTCACCTCCCTTGTGACTCTTGGACTACCCTCATGACTATTTGACTTCCATATGACCTTTTGACTCCTTCATGATGTTTCAAATTCGATAGATGAATCTTGCACTTTCACTTTATATTACATTTCTCATATATTGAAAATTACATTATCATATCCACAAATGATGTGGAAAACGATGACTCATATAACACTTTGACATGACAACTTGAAAATACATGACATTACATTGATGACATGGACTGAATGAGGATATGGAAATGCCATGCCATTATTTATGATGTTATCTTTGTGTCTTCTTGAAATATGGTGCATGTTATTCTTCTTCCTCGTCCATAACTCTTGAAGGTAGGGAGTCTTAACTGTGATCTTGATCTTCAGTTGTTGTCAGAATCTGGTGTCCCTTCATCTTCTTATTTAATCGTCACCTTTGTCTTTGCAACTGCATATGTGTCTTCTAGAATGGTCTCCTTCTTCATCTACTTCATCATCATCCTGTCTTGACAAGATATAATACCTGCAATTGGAAACAAATCATGATGAGATGACATTAGTCTGAAAAATCCTAGTCTAACATGCTCCATGAAAATCACTGATTGAGCTAGAACTGGGTGTTGGATTGAGATATTAATCAAGGGGATAAAAAATATGCTCAACAATGAAATTTCTTCAAATTTCCTGAAACTGGCACCAAGTCGTAGTTCTCATCTCGTTGATTATAATGATGCTTGAATTGTCTCAATCTGACACTATATGAAAAATTTATCACATTTTGAAGTTTTTACCAAACAACAAAAAATTCAAAGTTGTAGAGTTGAATGTGCAAGTACAGATTCCACGTCGAAGTATGTACATTAATATGTGATGACAACATTGGATGAATGGGTAGTACATATGTCAGAAGGGAGCCAATTAGGAGCCAAATTTTGGCCCTGTCATACAAGGACATGTAGCACATTTTTATTTGATTTTTTGTTCCTGAGATGGGCCAATCACAGAGTGACACCTGGTGCCCTGTGAGTGACATGTGGCCCAATCCCACAATGCCACGTGGCACTCTAGATGGCACCAAAATTTGTTTAAAAGACTGGTTGAGCCATAGTAGGAATTGAAACCAAGACCTATCAACTGCCAAACTAATTCCCAACCATTGTGCCATATAAGCCACTTGTTAAACAATAGGCCACCAATTATATTTATGTTTTAATAAGTAGTAGGTGGCGTTAAAAGTTTGTGAACTGACAGGTCGAACCCTGACCCACCTGACCCACTATCTATGTAATGGGCACCACACATAGTGGACAGGCATGCCACGTTGAACATTGTTGCGGGCTCTCTGCCCATTGGGTATTGAAACTATGGCCACATGCCAATGAAATCAACGACCAACATTTAAAACAATGAAATATGAAATGTAACCAATGGCGGGAGGGGAGGATCAAATCCTGGACCTACGGATATTCAACTAATGTGCCCACCAATTAGGCTATCACCATTTTGTAGAATGTTTTTGCAGGGCCAAGAGTTAGTATCTTGCAGTTGCATACCAGTTTAGAAAAAGTCAGGTATTTTGCTCAATTTTAAGCCTTTTTGAGCTCAAGAAGAGCCTAGATAGGGGTTTTTTAGCATTATGGCACAATGGAAGTGTTCTTTTGGTAGATTGAATCTTTTATGTTGATGTATTGAAAATTTAAGCATATAATAAAGCAGTCACCACTAGAAGCTGGACCCGAAGACATAGCCCAAGATGGGTGAAATCCATTATCAATTTTCTTGTGTTTCATGCTACATTTTTGTCCTCTTTTAACTATTAAAATTCTGAAAATTAACTTAAGTTTGTGTACTTTTGTAACCATGATCCATTTCCAAAAAATAAATAAACTAGCTTGCAAATTGCTTAATGGAACCATCACTTTTCATTTTAGATTAGTTTGGTATCAGAACATGGTTTTTGTGAAGGCTTGATATAATTTGCAAGGTTTTTGAATGCTTATAAGGTCTAGATTGAGAAGAGGAGAACAAGCATTTGAAGAACCTAACCCTCAAGTTGGCTAAAAAATACCACATACTCCACAAGTCATGGCACATGAAGAAGGACAAGGACAAGAATTGATGTCTAACGATGAGATAGATTTTATAAAAGATTTCTTTGATATGACTGAAATGGTGAAAGTGTTGTATAATGAAAGAACAACGTGGTTACAAGGAGAAATATCTAATCAATATATATATATATATATATATATATATATATATATTATGGTGGTAATGGGAGCAAGCCTCCACCTCCTCCTCCTCCTCCTTCAACTCCTTCTTCACCTCCATCCTCACCTCCTTCACAAAGACCTACTCCTCCTACATCTCCAAGAGGACATAATAAGTCTCATTTTCTTAAGCTTGATGTCAAGTTTGAATGGCCAATGTATAATCGAGAAGTAAATGTTGAAAAGTTGGATAATTGGTTTTGTAAAATTGAAGTTTAATGTAGGATCCAAAAGAATGACGATGATGTCAAAAATATCCATCTTACTTCTCTATGTTTGGAAGGTGCATCTCTCATTTAGTGGGAGGTGGTTCGAATGGATCCAGAAATAGAAGTGGCCTTAAAAATAACTCAAAAATCAAATTCATCATATGGAATTATTTGTTATCTCCCTGTAATTATAGCAGATTGGCAAGACCAAAACTGCAGGGGCAACATGTGAACCACTTTGGGATTCTAGGATATAGCCCTCCTGAATCCAGAGAGGGATCTCTCTATAAAGTGCAAAGATTGATGTATCTTTAAGGCTTGAAATGTGATATTAGGCTAGTTATGAGGAACAAGGTTTTGTTTGTTTTGGTTGGGCTAAGATAAATGAAGGTGAAGGAAGTCTAAATGAAGGGTGAAGGTGTATGAAAGTGAAAGATTGATTCAACTAAAAAGATAGGCAAGAAACAACTTCAATCCATTGGGCTATGGAGTCATAGTAGGATTTAATTGAAACAACAAGGTTCAAGAGTGGTCCATGGGGCAAGTCATCTATGTCTAAGGATCTCTTTAAAGTTGATTTTATGGAATGGAATGAAACAATAAGAAGGGGAAACAAACAAATGAATAAAAAAGAGCAGCCTAAGATCAAGTAAGTACTTTGAAACTATCCTGCTTTCGGCATGCACTTAAGAAAGACATAAAATTTATCTAAGATCAGGTAAGTACTTTGAAACTAGCCTGCTTTCGATGCACTTTCAATAGAAAACATTTAAAACACAAAGGGAAACTTTTCAAAGCAACTGTTAGAGAAGAAAACTAGAGGACAGGGCTAACCATAGACTTCCCTAGTTCATTATTTAATTAGTAAACTTATCAAGACAACACTTAAGATAAACAAAGAATAGTCTAAGACCAGGTAAGGACTTTGAACCTAGCCTGCTTTCAACATACTCTTAGGGAAAATTTCAGACAACCTTTGGAGATGAAACTAGAGGACAGGGCTAACCATAGACTTCCCTAGTTCAACTTTACTTAGCAGACACTAAAAATAATATTCAAGAACAATGTTTAAAATCTAGACAGTAAGAGAAGGGAACGCCAACATCTTGACTACTTGGACAGTATTCAATCATTCTTAAATAGCACAATTATAAGAAAACATTCAGATAAAGCTTATCAGTAAGAGAAGGGTACTTTTGACAGTAAATCCTAACTCTGTAATTGTTGTTCTTTATCAGAGAAGATGAACAGAATGAAAACAAAAATAAAATGACAAGTTACAATAAGAAAAACATCACCATTGACATAGACCAGGATCCCATAAATCAGCTTGTATTTGATGCTTCAAACCAGTTACAATATTCAAGTCCAATGGGTCTCTACAGCTTCAAACTTCTCATCTCAACTTAGGTATCTTCAATTACAAAACAGAGCTTACAGTAGCTTCAGAAAACTATTTACATGCAATAGATATTCAGAGACCAACCTTTGCCTCATCTTCAACAGAGGTATTTATAGAAGAAATGAGGAGGTGGCATGTAAAATAAGATCTTACTGAAGACTGATTGATCTAATACAATTAATGCTTCATGCCTCAACTTTTAATAGATCTCATAATAAAACAAGTGAGTCAGCAGATTGTATCATAGCAATAATAACATTGATCAATCGGAATGGCGTCTAGGGTTTCTTCCTTCTCCTCACAGAACAACTACACTCTCCTTTGATGCATCGCGCTTGCTAAGCACAACGCTCGAACTCCTCTCCCCCATGTGGCAGCCGATCTCGCACTAGTTCCTCATGCTATGCAATGCCCCCTCCCTGCAGCGTTGACTCCTACGCTTCTGATCAAAGGCTTGAAACTTCTTCGGCATGCTAATGGCCCCAGTCGAGTTTATGAAACCCTGCATAACATTATCCTGGTCTTTTCTCTCACGCCAGAGATTCTGGGCACGTTTGCAGCGACGACCCCTCTTGAATCACAACATACAGGCAGCAAGGCAGGGGTTTATATGTAGCATAAGAACTGTTGGCCCTTCTACAGCTTTGTATCCCTATCCTTTGCAATGGATCTGTGCTAGAGCGGCAGTCTCCTTTCAAGGGAGAAATTACCTCCTCAACCGCTACCAGGTAGTCAGGCTCTCGAAGATATAAAAGAATCTGGCACTGGTTCGGTCCAGAAGGAGCTCAAAAATATCTCTGCCTCCTTTTAGATTCAAATCTCACAACTTTCAGGAAAAAACATTCTGCAATGGGTCTGCTCCTCAAACCTGGTGCAGAATCTCAAGGTAAATCTGGATCGCCGGATCGAGATAACCTCAGCCCTCTAGAGACTTCTTTTTCGAGGTAAACAACTCGAAGACCTTCTTCCCATATCTGCTTACAACATAAATATAAATTATTCTTTGGTGTTTTCCCTTCGTTTGCGAGGAGGCGCTGCAGGGCAGTCATCTTCTGCTCCGCCTTTCTCCTACAAAGATGCAGTACGCTCTGAGAATCCCAAACCCCCTGAGGCCCCTAAACCTAGGCCTTTCTTGGTTGACAAGCTAGAGGAGGTTCCTTCTGTTGAGATCTCCCATCCTGGCCTAGCAAATGATCTTCAAAATTTTGCCGAAAGGGCAATCATATGCAGGTTCAATGGGCTCTGGCCAGGATCTAATGAACTCTATGACAGGATCCATGCTAACTGGACTCACCAGTGCAAGGTCATCTTTTGTTGAAAAGGATATTTCATAGTTTTGTTTGAAAATATTAAGCATTGTAATCAGTCCTTAGAAGAAGGCCCCTGGTTTATGGGAACTGTTGGGCTTTTCTTAACTCCATGGTTCCCAGATTTTGACCCAACAACTGCAGTTATCACCAGGACGCGTGTATTGATCAGGCTACCAAACTTACCAGCTCATCTATGGCATATTTCAGTTTATAAGGGCATAGGCAACACCTTGGGCTGCTTTTTAATGGGGGATTACTGGCGGGAAAATCAAGGGCTTTACACATATGCCAGAATATGTGTGGAACTAGATTTGAGCAAGGGACTGCCAGACCAAATAAATCTCAAGATCAACGACTTTGTTTGGACTCAAAACCTGGATTACGAGAATACTGCTTTTCGTTGCCGCCATTGTCACCAAACAGGGCATCTGCAAAATTCCTACCCATCTCTCCCTGCAAAAATGAAAAAAGATAACATCTCTAAGACCAAACCCAAGTGATGGACTCCTTTCTCTCCGCCACCAGCTATGAGCTCTGACTCCTCAAGCTCGGAAGACGAAGAGAGTGATGCAAAACATGATCATCCGCCTCAGACGATGGACCTGTCATCTGTTGCTCCTGCGCATCCTCCTGTCACAGCCATCAACCAGAAATGGGTCCATGAGACCTCCTCCTCAGAATCAAATAAGGAGACTCCCCAGTTGGAGGAATCCAGTCTTCAAGTTATTTTAGCTCATCCTCCCCAGGATGGCTGGGTCAAATTCAATAAAAAGAAAGGGAAAAAACTTCGTGTAGAGACTTTAGCCCATGTTAGGTAGAAGTCGGTCCTTTTCGCATTCTAGTCATTTTTTGTAGCTCCTTGCTTGGAACAGTCCATCTCCGGGACCAAGGTTGATAGTTTTATCATTTCCGGTCGACCGATGTCTTTTCTCTCTTGTTTGTACTATATTTTACTTAATAGAAATAGTTCAATTCAGAAAAAAAAAGATACAATTAATGCTTCTTGGCCTTTGAGGGGCTCAAATGGAGAAGATTTCTGATATTTCCTGTCTATTGATTGAATTTTTTGAAGTTATTGAGCTACTTGGGAGGATTTGTCGACTTTAAGGCTTTCCCTTATCTTTGTAATAACTTTTGCTGACAGTGGTAATAAGTTCCTTCGGCTTGAAATAATTGTTCAACTGCATTGAGGTAAATATCTTCTGTTCTGGCAATAACTATGGCCTCTTTTGAATGCTTTGAGGCTGCAGGTGGCTTTTGGTAGCTGAAAGGATTCAATTAGCCTCTGATGTGGCAGTGGAGGCTTCTCGGATTGATGATTTTCTTTGTTTTTCTCTAAAACACCTTTAATTTACTTGAGATCTATGTTTTAGATCTGATTAGGCTTAATCTGTGTCTTCCAGTCTTTATGATGTATTTAACTCTAGATTAGGCTTTTGATTTGCTGAATGGGTGCCTTAATCCTTCAAAACTATGCTAAACCCTTCAAACATGGGTTTCCACTTTGATTTCATGCTGTGAAACTGATACTCTTTGTCGGTGGATTTTACTGTGTTTTCATTACTTTTGCGGGTGTGCAGAGGGTTTTAAAATGGCATCAGTGCTCATGAGGCATGGATGAAACATGGTGTTGAACCCTGTAGAATGATATTCTTGATGAATAAAGGCCTGGGGGATCGTCATCCCGGGCCTTTGATTTTCTTTAAGAAAGCGGCAGTTCAAGCTCTCTTAAACACCGAAAACAAGCGAGGAGTTATAAAAATCTGCGTGGATGGGTATATCTTTAGCAGAGGTTGAGGTTAGATCACAGTGTTTGTTGGACTCAGAAGAATAAAATGACAAGGATTCAATGCTAAGGAAAATGGAGAGGCGGTGAGGGGAGTCAATGAAATATTAGGTACGAGTCGTCGATGCATGCGGATCAACGGTCGAGATCAATCCAAGATCTAATGGCGAGAAAATATAGTGAAAAAGGAAAACAATCATTGGCGGAGGCAATAGGAATGCATAAAGGAAAAGTGTCGTGTGATTTAGTGCGAGCCGTTAGATCTAGGAGAGCTCAATGGTGGAGATTCAATCGGTGAG
>JAXQQM020064146.1:0-59014 GCA_034641835.2 Pinus albicaulis | reverse complement strand
ATTTGGGTACTTCAAGTATCCTTATTTGTTGTCAAATGAACCATGCTTGAATAATTTGTCATTACTATTTAGATTACCTGATTTCTTTTTATCTTCTTTGTAGTTTATTAACAGAGAAGGTAAAGAAACCTACTGCAAGTTTCATTGGAAGCCTACTTGTGGACTCAAGTATTTGCTTGATGAAGAGGTTGTAATTGTTGGAGGTACCAATCACAGTCATGCTACACCTAATTTAAACTGCAAAATGCTACACCTTCCGAAATTAATTGTTGGAGGTACCAATCACAGTCAAGTATCAATATTGCATTTTTTTATGGTCTGGAGTATCAAGCTTTTTGAATTATTGCATGATTTATCATGTAGAAGAATCATAACCTTGCCAAAATGCAGGGATGCCTGTAAAGAATGTTGATACTTGTAAAATTTCCCCTATTGATCAGCCGAATTAAGTTTATCATTCAGTTCCTCGGTGTCTAATTTGAAATTATCAGGAGATAATGGCGTATATTACACAGAAAGAATAAATATATCATGTAGCTCACATGCTAGTGTTAAAAATCTCATGTATCAATCTTGCATTTTTTCTGGTCTAGATTATCAAGCTTTTTGAAATAATGCATGATTTGTCATGTAGCAGAGTCATAGCCTAGCCAAAATGCAGTTATGCCTATAAACAATGTTGATCCTTGTAGAATTTCCCCTATTGATTAGCCCAATTAAGTTTATCATTCAGTTCTGTTGTGGCCAGCAACAACCCCCATTTTTATTTAATATTAGTAATAATACTAATTAAGTGGGGACCCTTAATTAAAAATCCAAAAAAATCAATTATTATTTGTTTCCCTTTTAAAATAAAACTTTCTATCATAACTTAGGGAAATTCCTTAGAAAATCCTTAAGAAACACTTAAGTTTATCATAGATTACAATAAAATCTTTTCTTTGAGAAAAATAGTGCATCCATCGCAAATGGTAGATATATTTTGTAAAACTGAATCTTTTAAAACTGCGACTTTGCGATATTGCGATAATGTGATCCCAAAAAAGCCTATACATTAAAATACTGGTCACAAATCACATATCGCAGAAAAATGTTAAATGAATACTTTTTATATGTGATATTTGCGATTTGCGATATTTTTTATTTGCGATTTTGTGATATTTGCGATATTGCTATGGTTACGCTCTGAGAAATATGCGATTTGTGATATTGCGATATTGCGATATTGCATAGCAAATCGCAAATCGCAATATCGTAGATTCTTAAAAACTCGTTATCCAATGTAAATATTTTCATAAATCAACATCCGTTATGTGCTTTAAATGATTGAATTAATGAATGGATTATCAATTATCAATAAAAAAGATTTTGTTTTGATTGAAAGGTTGTTTCCATTAGAATAATATATTTCATCCGCTGTTTGCATTCAAAACTATCTCATTACCTTTCTCATGTCATTACTCTCACTTAACTCGTAAAATCACAGGCGCGAAGGAGCAAAAGACTATACAAAGCGTTCACAGAGAATTATGGGTAAGAAAGAGAAGATTTCAAGTTATGAAAACAAAGAAATGGCTTCACTGTATGCGGATACTGCTTGCAATAAGGATGCCGATATAACCACCTGGGAAGGAATGTATAATTTGCTTGAAGAAGAAAATCCCAGGGTGATGCAAGTTGCGGCTACTGCAGGATCAAGTAATTCATCTGAAGAAACCCTTAAAGACCTGGCTTGTTCATTTCTGCACCGGATAACAGCAAGACCAAGGATTCTTCCGTATTCAGACATGGTAAAATGGGTGCTGGACAGCACCGATATTTCAGACAGGAAATTTAGAACTCCAGATCAAGAGCTCATAGGGTTGTTCACTACGGAAGATTTGAGGCTGATGTATCATTTGCCGGAACCTCAGGCGACTTATAATAAACAATTTATGGAGAATTTTGCCAAAGAACATGCAAATTTGGCGAAATGCACATAGGAATGGACCAAAAGAGATGAACCATTGAAGAAAAGCAAACACGGTATGTACAGTACTGGTTCACTTACCTCTCCATATTGTTTTGATGTTGCTATGTTATGCAGTCTTTTTGGAAAGCTTGATATAAATATGGTCTTACCTAAGTGGCTTCCATTGTTAAATGCTGTTGTTAACGCTACTATTGTAGACTGGGCCAAGATATTATCTGACAATTTAACGACTGCCATTTTCAATTACCGGTCCAAACGAATTGTTTCTCAGAGGATTTATCCTCCTTTTTATCTATTTGCTTATGTTATGGATGCTATCTGCTTTGTTTCTAAATTCCCTGTGATGGGTTGGCAATGGATGACTCACGATCCTTTGCCTATTCATGTGTATCACAAGGAACTGTGGGAATCCAAGTTTGTTCCTCATTTTTACAAGATTTGCCACGGCATAATGTTGCCTCTGCACAGAACATTGTATAATAAAGATGCTCCAAGGTTTTCCCCGGAAGCACAAGTCGAAATTCGCCTTGTCACACGATGGTTTGGGGAAGAGTGGTTTACCTATGTAAGGGGTTTTGGAAGCTCTGCTTCTCCTCATGTTTTACCCTTATATGTTTCTGATAAACTTATAGCTCGGGAAATTGCATACCAAACCTGTGGTGAAGGAAGTTTGACAAAGGAATTAAAGGATAAGAAGAAGGCCATTTGGCCACAATTTCTCGTAGCTTGTGGAACATTTTCATTATTTGATGTTGGACATGCATTCAAGGAAGTAAGCAATATTACATGCTTACAATTGTTTAAATTTGCAAAAAGGTTATTCAACCCTAATGAAGTTGCTAAAAATTTCACCACTGCAATCAAAGTAAGGATATTTTCTGGAGAAGAGGACCCTTTCGATGATATATTCCTAGGAAAATCCACACTGAAAGAAATTCCACATTCAGCACAGATGCAGTTATCTCCAGAACAATTTCAAGAATTTAAAGTTTACAGAGAAAAAATACTGACCACCATCCCTTTGGAAAATTTGTGTTTGGAACCCGCAAGGGAACCAACTCCTAGTGTCACTCTCAACGACAGTTCAGGTACAGATAAGTCTAAGTCAAAATCTGAAAGAGAGTCTTTTGAACGTTCTGATAAGTCTAATGAAGAGCAGGATAGAAATGAAGAATTAGTGAAAGATACTGCTCAATCGAAAGAACTTTCACAACAACAAATTTTGACTTCTCTGCAGATAAATCCTCCTCCTACCAATGTACAGCAACAGTCAATCACAATTGAATTAGACAAATAATGGGAAATCTTTAATGAAATACTTAATGTTGAAACACAGATTACACAGACCCCTGTACAAACAACAAAATTTTTAAGCACAGGAATAAGCGGTAATGTGACAAATACAGAGCATATACCTGTCACTCCCTCTTCTGAAATTATACTTAATGTAGAGGAAATTCCTCCTCTAGATGTATTCTACAGCCCGAAGTATAAATCAATAATGAAGAAGCAAAGGAAAAAGAGAAAATTAGAAGGTGCAATTGCTACTGAAGTAGAACAATTAGATGTCTTGTGGAAGGATCCTACCACAGAGCCTATTGATAATCTTGCTAAGTTATCTCAGATTACGGGGGCTTATGCTTCCGCAACTATTGACAAAGAATTTGAGATACAGCTCTTATTAAATGAAAAAGAAGAATAGATACAAGTTCTGCAACAGCAATTGCAACAGGTACAGACCAATAATGAAGCACAGATGAAACTTGAAAAGTTATAGCAACAACTTCAAGAAATGCAAATTGGATATCAAAAAATTTTAGCTGATAAAGAGAAACAAATACAGATTATCCAAGATCAACACAAAGATGATCCTAAACTTCCAGAGTTTATTTCAAAAACTATTTCTTTAAACAATCAACTACTGCAACAAGAAGAAGTCTTATGCCAAAAAAACCTTGCAATGGAACTCTTTTTGTCAAGAAAGTGATAAGATCACTAATCATGTCGTAGATTTATGAAATGATTATGATTTAATTAATGAAAAAGTTACTGATTATTTGGTATGGCAAAAGACAGAGGAAGGAAGAAAAGCTGGTGCACCAATTATTAATGAAAACCATAAAGAAATACTTTTCAATGACTGGGATGCACAAATCAGAAGGGCAGAGAAAGCAACAGAAGAATCGGCTACAGCAGCAAGCAGTCTTACTGATTGTGTAAATGAGAGTTTGCACAAAGAAAATTTGATTTCAGAAAATGTTCCGGGATATCTTCCACAGGCGCATCAATTACAAACAGAATGGAGACAAAAGGCGGAAGAAAAAGAAAAATCAATCCAAGGGTTGACAAGATTAAACTGGGATTCTTACTGGACATACCTAGTGAAACCACATAGTCAACATAGTGCGCTTAATTGCATCATTAATTCTGCTGAGAAGATTGCGCCTACACTTGCCGATTCTGTCTTTTCAGGATAGTTGAAATCTGAAGTCGGTCAACCACATCTTCTCAAAACAATGCTAGATGCCTGCAAGTTTAAAGATCAAGTTCATAAGTAGTTACTTGATAGTCTTTATTTTTAGATTTAGTTTTAGTTTTACTGTATTTTTGCCTAGGAAAAGGACGGTCATTTAAACCGAATCCTTAATTTTTGTAATAAACTATTTTTAGATTTAGCTAGTAGTATTTAAACCCTTCTCATGCATTTAGAGAAAGGTCCTGAATTATAATATTTTGGACTTGGAGATTACATTTCTGTACTCCAGTGGCTCTTATATTTTATAAAGGATCACATCTGGTGATTTTATGCAGAATTATCTTTAAAGTGTTTCATTTTTGTACCTTGGATTTGATTTTGCATCAGAATTACTGGATTAGAGTATCCGATTTCAATTGAAAGCTTTCAAGATGGATAAGGTATTTCTATCTGTTCACTATTGATTTCTTTTGTCTTATGATATTCGTTTTAGAATTTTTTATCATTTATATACATTTGGTTCTAACAAAGTTTCTTTATATATCATTTTTGAGTATAATTGAAATGTTATCTTTCATAAGTATATGTAGATGATATACTATGATGAATACAATATGCTAATATAACTCTGTTTAATTTCTTAAACAGAGTTATCTTTATTTGTTTCTGCACATTTCGATTAAACGATAATACATTTTTATGGTTATTGTTCAAACAGAATAATCTGAAATTGTATTCACATATGATTGCCTGGGTTAGTTTTAGAATTTCTTTATCAATATTTAGTTTAAATTAGATAGTTTTATTTCAGTCAATTTAGTCTCATTTTCACTCATCCTAATCAACCCATCACCAACCCATTAGTTATAAGGAAACTGGTCCTTTCAATCCAGTCGGAGCCACCATACCAAACGGATAAGGAGCTGTCCTAAGGTCCCGACCGGGTGGTTTTCCCCAATGTTTGAAGCAGAGATTTTCTAGGCTTCAACATTTTTGGCGCTAGAAGGAGGGCCTGAGCTATGAATGGCAAGTGAATCTTTATCCACAGGCCATTCTGAGAGAAAAACACCCTCATTAACTTCTTCAATTTCTTCTGAAATTCAAAATCCTAGAGAAGGAATTGAGAAGAATATTCAGACACCCACTACCAAAATCTCAAAACAATCAGACAACCAAAATCCTGAGTCTCCTGAAGTACAAGATTTAATTCATAAATTGAAAGGATTCTCATTATCTCTAGAAGAGTCTGAAATATCTGAAGGTAGTGTAAGCTCAAAATTTGTTCCTTCAAAACCTCTTACTAGGCTTCAAAGTGAAAAACTTGGTATTTCTCTGAAAGAATTCCCTTTACCTAGTAGAGTCAAGACAAAAAGAACTCAATCGGAATCAGAAAGTGATATAAGTTCTTCATCTCATATTCAATCACCTGTTTCTGAAACCCCAACTCAAAAAAGTGCAGTTGTTTCCATATCATCCACTCAATCATCATCTGCTCATTCATCATCAATTTCAACATCATCTATTCCAACCACTTCTGTTCCGACACCAACAGTCTCTACTACACCTCCAACAGTTGTTACAATAATGGCTAGACCATGGGCTACTCCAGGGGCTGTCAACATGCCTGCACCTTTACATGATTTACCTGACAATCCTGGAAAATGGCTTCCAAAGTTCAGTCCAGATCTTAACATTCAAGCTGAAGAACACATCAATAACTTTATGCTGGCTGTAAATTTGAATGGAGTCGTAGAAGAAGATGTTGTAGTCAGACTATTCCCTTATACTCTTCAAGGGGCAGCAGGATCCTGGTACTTTTCATTACCTTTAGGATCCATAACAAGTTGGGCCATTTTTGCAGATCATTTTTTAACCAAATTTGGAGATGACAGATCAATAGCTACTTTAATCAACGATCTCTCAAATTTGAAGACAGAACCTAAGGAGCCCATTAAAGATTTCAACGCTAGATTCAACAAACTCTTGAACAAAATCCACACAGATTTAAGGCCTAGTGAACAAGTCAGAAGTGAATGGTACATAACCGATTTATCCTCAAACATAGCAATTTTTGTAGATAGAGCCGCAAAACCTACGTTAGCCGAAAATATGAAAGAGGCTATTGCCGTAGAAAAATGAATTATTTCTCTAGAAAAGAAAAATGCTATTGAGGAAAGGAAATCCAAGAAGGTCAGCTTCAAAGATGATTCGAGGAAAAAAGCCAAAGACCCATACGATATGGAAGGTTTACAGAAAGTTCTTAAAACCATGTCAAATGAAATGGTTGAAATAAAAAAACAAGTAGCTGAAACTCCTACCAAAAAATCATTCCGAAATTTCAAAAGAAATCAAGTTGAATCTAAACCTCCCAATTCAATCTCTAATGCAGAATCAGAAGAGGAAGAAGAAGAAGAAACTCCTCTAGTATCAGAGGAGGAAGATGAGAATGAAGAAATAGCTGAATTGCATGGAATGTGGGATTTTATTCTCCCTAATTCTGATAGTGAGGTAGAACAAGAAACTATGCCTGTAAGTACTAGGAGTAAATCTACATTAGAGCCTGTACAAACAGTTCCTAAAAATAAAACTACAACTCCAAGTACTAAAGACAAATCCCCTGCAAAGAAAACTTCTCCATTACCTACTCAAAATCAGCCATGTTCTTCTAATCCTCCTACATCAACATCAAAGACTTTGGTGCTATCAGATCCAATGGAATATAACATTGTTGAAGACATGAAAAAGATTAAAGCCAACATTTCCTTACATGAACTCAACAAACTAAAACATCAGCAGAAGTTGCTATTAAAATAATTAAATGCTACGCCAATTGCTCTTTACCAAGTGGTGTAGTTGCAAAAGCAGCTAAAGGAACTGGTAAGCCACTAGACAAAGTAGATGCTACTGATACTGTGCTCATTGGAGAAAGATCAAATTCTCAGACTCCTCCTTTTCTTTTGACTTATGAAATGTACAATAAAAATCTTCATAATTGTCTAATCGATTCTGGAGCATCCTCTAATATAATGCCTACTTCTGTTTGTGCCAATTGAATATTGAACCACATAAATCGGCAGTTCATATTGTTCAATTGGATCGCTCTAAAGTTCAAGTTGTAGGAGAAATCAATTCAGTTACTATCAGACTAGCTTTCGATCCTAGGATTGTCCAAAGAATTGATATTTTGATTGCAGATATTCCTGAATTCTATGGATTAGTTTTAAACAGGGACTGGTCTGCAAAACTTAATGGTTATATCGCAACTGATTATTCACATATGTGGCTTCCCTACAAAGGGAAACCAAATCAAATCAAAGTTGAACGAGAAAAACATATGATGCACACTGTCACTGAATTTGAACAATCTAATGAGCCTGTGGCATTCAACAACAATATTCTTGGAGGTTATTCTGCTGAGTCATTTCTTGGAAACTTCAAAGCACCACAATCACCCTTTTCTGTAAATAATTTTGTTTCTCAAATAGAAAATTTTTCACAATCTGATTCTTCCAGAATTGTAAATATTTATGATGTAATTGTAGATAAGCCAATAGATAAATCTTTATTTTGGTCGTTATATTTTGATGGATCAAAGTCTAGTGATGGAGCTGGAGCAGGATGCATCTTAATTGATCCAGATGGAGAGAAAACCTGTATTTATCGTGATTTAGAATTTAAAAAATTGTACAAACAATGCTAGCGATATGACCTTGAGTCGGGACTTTTTTATAAAGCTATAGGGTTAGATGTTAAATACTTGAAAGTCTTTGGTGATTATGAAATTGTCATAAAACAAGTTAGGAATACTATTCATTGCCCAAGGTTGTCTTAAACAACTATGAACCTAATTACGAATCTTACTCAATTTCTAGCATTTAATATTTCTTCTATTCCCAAGAATCAAAACACATCAGCTGGCTTGTTAGCTAATGTTGAATCTAAACTCCTTCCTACTGAAGATTGCAGTCCGGATAGATTTTCAGTAGAGTTAATTTTTCGCCTATCTGTCCCAGATAATATTACTAACTGAAGAGTATTTTACCATGATCAAGATATTTTGAATTTCTTAACTTCTGAGAAATCATATGATGAACAAATTATTGATGAAGATGATCATGATCTGCAAATTTCCTCAAAAGGGTAATAAAGATCCATTAAAATGCATTTGTTAGATTAGAAGGATTATATGATATTAGCGTGATTCAAGAGAGTCACTAATGCTAAACTTCAAAGTTCCATTTTGGGATTTAGTGTAAAATAGTTGACTCAATCCTCAAAGCTATTCAATTTGGAATTCAATTTAACTCTAGAGGAAAGAAATGCTTTCATTAAACTTATGAATAGATATAAAAATGTTTTTGCTTGGAATTATGATGATTTAAAAATGTATGATACTTCTATTATTCAACACACAATTCAAATACTTCCTAATATTAAACCTGTTCAACAGAAGTTAAGAAAGATTCATCCAAATCTCAAAAGTCAAATCAAATCAGAACTTAATAAACTTTTAAAAGCCATAATCATTTTTCCTGTAAGGCATTCCAATTGGGTTTCCAATATGGTACCTGTAAGGAAGAAAAATGGTGATATAAGAATCTGTATTAATTTTAGAAATTTAAATAAGGCATGTTTAAAAGACAATTTCCCATTGCCAACCATGGAACAGATACTTCAAAAGGTTGCTGGTTCTAAACTCATGTCCTTTCTTGATGGATTTTCAGGCTATAATCAAATTTTAGTTCATCCAGATGACAGATTGAAAACAACTTTAAGAACCAAATGGGGAACCTATGCTTATCAGAAAATGCCTTTTGGTCTAATAAATGCAGGAGAAACTTTCCAAAGAGCCATGGACATAGCATTTAAACGTCTGATCAATAGATCAGTTGTTATTTATCTTGATGACATAACAGTATTTTCAAAAAAGAGAGCCAATCATCTACTTGATTTAAAGAAAATATTTGAAAGATGTAGAAGGTTTGGTATTTCCTTGAATCCAAAGAAATCTTTCTTTGCTCTTGATGAGGGAAAAATATTAGGATTTTTTGTGTCAAAATATGGTATATATATTGATCCAGATAGAGTCAAAGAAATTTCTGATATTTCTTTACCTCATAATAAAAAATCCAGGCAATCATTTCCTGGGAAAATCAATTTTGTAAAAAGATTCATTCCCGATTTCTCTCAAATTGTTTTACCTATGCAAAATATGATCAAGAAAAATTCAATATTCAAATGGGGGCATAAAGAGAAACAATCCTTTGAGGCAATCAAACAAGCGATCATTAATGCACCAGCCTTTGAATACTCGATTTTCTAAAAGATTTTACTTTTTAGTATACTTGTGCAAAACATCTATGCTCACGAGTTTTATACGACTCAAGTGTAAACGGTGAGCGCAATTTCTTTCTTTAGCTCAAATCGCAGGTAGTGATGTCCGATGTTGAAAAACGAAGCGCTGTAGGTATTTTAAGATATCAAACATTCCGAGACCTTTTCTCTTCGAAAACACACACAAAAATTATTGTCCCATTCTCTCCAGTGAGACAATTATTAATTCAAAGATAAGTAGGAGAAAAAAGGGCTAATTGGGTTACAACTTTGGAAGAATATGATATTGATATTAAAATAGAAAATATTGTTAGAGGACAAGGTTTTTGCAGATTATTAGCGAGAATTTCACCAACATGCAGAAATACAGGTCAAACAATGATAATTCAAGTTGGCGAGATAAGTGTTACAGATTCTGAATCTCAGTCTGCTGACCTCATCTATTACTTGAAAAATGGGTATGCTCCTTTTAATCTCAGCTATAAGAGTAAATGTGCTTTAAGATTAAAGGCTATTAAATATGAGATCATTGATAATGTGTTATTCAGAAAAAATTATGATTCAATTTTATTAAGATGTCTTGAAAAGACTGAAGCTGAAAAGGTTTTGCAGGAATTGCATGATGGACCAGCAGGAGGTCATTTTGGAGGTGATACCACAACTCACAAAATAATTCGTGCTGGGTATTATTGGCCTACCCTTTTTAAAGATACGCATGATTATGTAAGGAAGTGCCAAATTTGTCAAACTGCAAGTGGAAGACAAAGGAAACCAGCTTTTCCTTTGCAACCAGTGACTATTGAGCAACCATTCGAGCAATGGGGGCTTGACATTATTGGTGAGATAGTACCTCATTCTTCCAAACAGCACAAGTACATCCTTACTGCAACTGATTACTTTACAAAATGGGTAGAGGCAATCCCATTGAAGGTAGCCAATTCTGATGCAATTATTGATTTTATAGATCAATTCATCATAACCAGGTTTGGTGTACCTCAAGCTCTTGTCTTTGATAATGCATCTTACTTCTCTAGAAATAGTTTAATTGAATTTGCAGTCAAAAGAGGTTTCAAATTAAAATATTCAGCAAATTATTATCCACAAGGTAATGGTTTGGCTGAATCCACTAATAAAAACCTTATCAAAATCATTAAAAGGACCATTGATCAAAATCAAAATAATTGGCACAAATCTTTAATCTTTGCATTATGGGCTGATCGTATCACTGAAAAAGCTTCAATAGGAACTTCACCTTTCAATTTAGTTTATGGAAAAGAAGCTGTGATACCATCAAATTTAACTCTTCCATCATTAGCCCTAGTACAATTTATTGAAGAAAATCCTTCTTCATCCATTCAATTGAGATATGATCAAATCCTTAAACTAGAAGAAGATAGAGATAAAGAAAAAATTATTCATGAAAAACATCAACAGCTTGTAAAATCTTCTTTTGATGCAAGTTCTACCGGCTCAAATATTTTGTCAATTGGTGATCTTGTTCTGAAATGGGATAAAGCACATGAAGAAAAAGGTAAGCATACCAAGTTTCAGAAAATGTGGCTTGGACCATTTCAGATTGCTGAAAAGATAGGCTCAAATACATTCATACTCCAAGATTTAACGGGAAAGAGAGAATCTCTTCCTGTAAATGGGCTTCTCTTAAAGAAATTCTTTTCATAAGGAGGTAACCACTTCTTAATTGTACATATTCCTTTCTGCAAAGTTTTTAATTGTTTTTGCAAATAAAGGTTGTTAATAAGTCTCTAATTGACTGTTTACTATTAAGAAAATTTCTTAGGAAAAATATTATAAATATTTATTTTGTGTAAATAAGAATTTTTAAAGAGATGATCACAGTTTTTGGATAGTTTAAAATAAGATGTTAAAACTTTGAAAGATTATTCCAATCATTTGCATGATCTTTTGAAAACTTGAGGAGAATTTAAATCATTATAAGTTTATTGAGCAAAGAAAGGTTATCTATAAAAGTAAAGATTTTTCAAAGTCTTGGTACTCAAGAAACTCTGAAAATTGTCATCCATTGATTCTTAAGGATAAAACTATTTCACCCCATCCATTTAAGTTGTGATTTTTTAGAATGTAATTCTAAGAAATTATATGAAAATTTAAGAGATAAGAGGTCTCATTATGAGCCGACTTACCATATTCATAAGGAGTAATAAAACTGACATTACCAATACTGCATACCAAAACAGGGTAATGGCTTATAAATATAAGATAAGGGGTCTCATCACGAGCCAGCTTGTTCAGTTTAATTACAACTAGTGAATGGCATTGTTATTAACTGGCTACCAAACCAGAACAATGGCTCTTAAAAATAAAAATAAGTAAAAGACAAAAACATGAGATAATATGTCTTATGAATTTATCTTTTAAAAAGTCATAATTTTAGTTGGATGGGGCAATGAATGGTTAATGGTTTAAAGGTAACCCTGTCGAGACTATGAACATTTGCAGGCAGCAGAGGCAATACCTATGACACTAGAGTATATTATAAAACCAAACTTGGAGAAATCCACTTACTTCATTATTAACACTGATCAAAGCTTGAGATAACCCAAAAGTATTTTGTTCTTAAGGATTTAGAAAGAAATTGTGAATGATTTTTATTTCTTTTTCATAGTTAAATTTTATTTGAATTATCCTAAGATAGTTTTCATTATCTTTAAAAATATTTACTTGCTAGAAATATAGTGTTCATTTTATTTTTTCAGAGATAATTGTTTCTTTCAGTGAATCGCCAATTATTGTGGCCAGCAACAACCCCCATTTTTATTTAATATTAGTAATAATACTAAATAAGTGGGGACCCTTACTTAAAAAATCCAAAAAAATCAATTAGTATTTGTTTCCCTTTTCAAATAAAACTTTCTATCATAACTTAGGGAAATTCCTTAGAAAATCCTCAAGAAACACTTAAGTTTATGATAGATTACAATAAAATCTTTCTTTGAGAGAAATAGCGCATCCATCGCAAATGGTAGATATCTTTTGTAAAACTGAATCTTTTAAATTGCGACTTTGCGATATTGCGATAACGCGATCCCAAAAAGCCTATACGTTAAAATACTGGTCGCAAATCGCATATCGCAGAAAAATGTTAAACAAATACTTTTTATATGTGATATTTGCGATTTGTGATTTTGCGATATTTGCGATTTTGCGATGGTTACGCTTTGAGAAAAATGCGATTTGCGATATTGTGATATTGCGATATTGCATAGCAAATCGCAGATCACAATATCGCAGATTCTTAAAAGCTCGTTGTCCAATGTAAATCTTTTCATAAATCAATATCCGTTATGTGCTTTAAATGATTGAATTAATGAATGGATTGTCAATTATCAATAAAAAGGATTTTGTTTTGATTGAAAGGTTGTTTCCGTTAGAATAATATATTTCATCCGTCTTTTGCATTTAAAACTATCTCATCACATTTCTCATGTCATTACTCTCACTTAACTCGTAAAACCGCAGGCGCGAAGGAGAAAAAGACTATACGAAGCACTCACAGAGTATTATGGGAAAGAAAGAGAAGACTCCAAGTTCTAAAAACAAAGAAATGGCTTCACTGTATGTAGATACTGCTTGCAATAAGGATGCCGGTATAACCACCTGGGAAGGAATGTATAATTTGCTCGAAGAAGAAAATCCCAGGGTGATGCAAGTTGCGGCTACTGCAGGATCAAGTAATTCAACTGAAGCAACCCTTAAAGACCTGGCTTGTTCATTTATGCACCGGATAGCAGCAAGACCAAGAATTATTCCATATGCAGACATGGTAAACTGGGTGCTGGACAGCACCGATATTTCAGACAGGAAATTTATAACTCCAGATCAAGAGCTCATCGGGTCGTTCACTACGAAAAATTTGAGGCTAATGTATCATTTGTCGGAACCTCAAGCGACTTATAATAAACAATTTATGGAGAATTTTGCCAAAGAACATGCAAATTTGGCGGAATGCATAAAGGAATGGACCAAAAGAGATGAACCATTGAAGAAAAAAAAACACGGTATGTACAGTACTGGTTCACTCACCTCTCCATATTGTTTTGCTGCTGCTATGTTATGCAGGCTTTTTGGAAAGCCTGATATAAATATGGTCTTACCTGAATGGCTTCCATTGTTAAATGCTGCTGTTAATGCTACTATTGTAGACTGGGCCAAAATATTATCTGACAATTTAGCCACTGCTATTTTCAATTACCGGTCTAAACGAATTGTTTCTCAGAGGATTTATCCTCCTTTTTATCTATCTGCTTATGTTATGGATGCTATCTGCTTTGTTTCTAAATTCCTTTTGATGGGTTGGCAATGGATGATTCAAGATCCTTTGCCTATTCATGTGTATCACAAAGAATTGTGGGAATCCAAGTTTATTCCTCATTTTTACAAGATTTTCCACGGCATAATGTTGCCTCTGCAAAAAACATTGTATAATAAAGATGCTCTAAGGTTTTCCCCGGAAGCACAAGTTGACATTCTCCCTGTCGCACGATGGTTTGGGGAAGAGTGGTTTACCTATGTAAGAGTTTTTGGAAGCTTTGCTTCCCCTCATGTTTTACCCTTATATTTTTCTGATAAAATTATAGCTCGGGAAATTGCATACCAAACCTGTGGTGAAGGAGGTTTGACAAAAGAATTAAAGGATAAGAAGAATGCCATTTGGCCACAATTTCCCGTAGCTTGTGGAACATTTTCATTATTTGATGTTGGACATGCATTCAAGGAAGTAAGCAATATTGCATGCTTACAATTGTTTAAATTTTAAAAAAGGCTATTCGACCCTAATGAAGTTGCTAAAAATTTCACCACTGCAATCAAAGTAAAGATATTTTCCGGAGAAGAGGACCCTTTCGATGATATATTCCTAGAAAAATCCACACTGAAAGAAATTCTACATTCGGCACAGATGCAGTTATCTCCAGAACAATTTCAAGAATTTAAAGTTTACAGAGAAAGAAGACTGACCACTATCCCTTTGGAAAATTTGCGTTTGGAACCCGCAAGGGAACCAACTCCTAGTGTCAGTATAAGTGGCAGCTCAGACACAAGAAGGTCCAAGTCAAAGTCTGACAAAGAAACTTCTGAACATTTTAAGAAGACTGATAAAGATGAAAGCTCAGTAAAAGATATAGCTCAATCAAAAGAGCTTTCACAACAATAGACTTCAACCACGCCACAGTTAAATCTTCCACTTTTCAATATACATCAACAATCAGTCACAATTGAACTAGACAAAGAATGGGAAACTTTTAATGAAATACTTAATGTTGAAACACAGATTACACAGACCCCTGTAAAAACAACAAAAGTTTTAAGCACAGGAATAAGCGGTAATGTGATAAATACAGAGCATATACCTATCACTCCCTCTTCTGAAATTGTACTTAATGTAGAGGACATTCCTCCTCTAGATGTATTCTACAGCCCGAAGTATAAAGCAGTAGTAAAGAAGCAAAGGAAAAAGAGAAAATTAGAAGGTGCAATTGCTACTGAAGCAGAACAATTAGATGTCTTGTGGAAGGATCCTACCACAGAGCCTACTGATAATCTTGCTAAGTTATCTCAGATTACGGGGGCTTATGCTTCCGCAACTATTGACAAAGCATTTGAGATACAGCTCTTATTAAATGAAAAAGAAGAACAGATACAAGTTCTGCAACAACAATTGCAACAGGTAGAGGCCAATAATGAAGCACAGATGAAACTTGAAAAGTTATAGCAACATCTTCAAGAAATGCAAATTGGATATCAAAAAAGTTTAGCTGATAAAGAGAAACAAATACAGATTATCCAAGATCAGCACAAAGATGATCCTAAGCTTCCAGAGTTTATTTCAGAAACTATTTATTTAAACAATCAACTACTGCAACAAGAAGAAGTATTATGCCAAAAAATCTTGCAATGGAACTCTTTTTGTCAAGAAAGTGATAAGATCACTAATCATGTCGTAGATTTACGAAATGATTATGATTTAATTAATGAAAAAGTTACTGATTATTTGGTATGGAAAAAGATAGAGGAAGGAAGAAAAGCTGGTGCACCAATTATTAATGAAAACCATAAAGAAATACTTTTCAATGACTGGGATACACAAATCAGAGGGGCAGAGAAAGCAGCAGAGGAGTCGGCTACAAAAGCAAGCAGTCTTACTGATTGTGTAAATGAGAATTTGCACAAAGCAAATTTGATTTCAGAAACTGTTCCGGGATATCTTCCACAGGCGCATCAATTGCAAACAAAATGGAGACCAAAGGCAGAAGAAAAAGCAAAATCAATCCAAGGATTGACAAAATTAAACTGGGATTCTTACTGGACATATTTTGTGAAACCACACAGTCAACACAGTGCGCTTAATTGCATCATTAGTTCTGCTGAGAAGATTGCGCCTACACTTGCCGATTCTGTCTTTTCAGGACAGTTGAAATCCGAAGTCAGCCAACCACCTCTTCTCAAAACAATGTTGGATGCTTGCAAGTTTAAAGATCAAGTTCATAAGTAGTTACTTAATAGTCTTTATTTTTAGATTTAGTTTTAGTTTTACTGTATTTTTGCCTAGGAAAAGGACGGTCATTTAAACCGAATCCTTAATTTTTGTAATAAAATATTTTTAGATTTAGCTAGTAGTATTTAAACCCTTCTCATGCATTTAGAGAAGGGTCTTGAATTATAATATTTTTGACTTGGAGATTACATTTCTGTACTCCACTGGCTCTTATATTTTATAAAGGATCACATCTGGCGATTTTATGCAGAATTATCTTTAAAGTGTTGCATTTTTGTACCTTGGATTTGATTTTGCATCAGAATTACTGGATTAGAGTATCAGATTTCATTTGAAAGCTTTCAAGATGGATAAGGTATTTTTATCTATTCACTATTGATTTCTTTTGTCTTATGATATTCGCTTAAAAATTTGCTATCGTTTATATACATTTGGTTTTAACAACGTTTCTTTATATATCATTTTTTAGTATAATTGAAATTTTATCTTTCATAAGTATATGTAGATGATATACTATGATGAATACAATATGCTAATATAACTCTGTTTAATTTCTTAAACAGAGTTATCTTTATTTTTTTCTGCACATTTCGATTAAACGATAATACATTTTTATGGTTATTGTTCAAACGGAATAATCTGAAGTTGTATTCACATATGATTGCCCAGGTTAGTTTTAGAATTTCTTTATCAGTATTTAGTTTAAATTAGATAGTTTTATTTCAGTCAATTTAGTCTCACTTTCACTCATCCAAATCAACCCATCACCAACCCATTAGTTATAAGGAAACTGGTCCTTTCAATCCAATCGAAGCCACCATACCAAACGGATAAGGAGTTGTCCTAAGGTCCCGACCGGGTGGTTTTCCCAAATGTTTGAAGCAGAGATTTTCTAAGCCTCAACAGGAGGATGAATCAAACTCTACAATAGAAGAAGACTCAGAAGATGAAGAGCCACAAACTCCAGCTATTAGAAGATCAGTTCAGGAAAGAAGGCAACTAGAAAGGTATAGTCCGTCTACTTTTTGTTCAGGATTTTCCTTAACTATAACTGACGATGATCTCAAAATTGTCAGGGAGGCAGTAGATTCAGAGGATGGAAAACTATGGAAGGAGGCCATGGTTGATGAAATGGCATCCTTGCACAAAAATGAGGCATGGGATCTGGTGGAGTTTCCGGTTGGAAGGAAACCCATTGGGAGCAAATGGGTGTTTAAGAAGAAGATGAATGTATAAGGAAAGGTGGAGAAATAGAAATCTCGGTTGGTAGCAAAAGGTTATTCACAGGTGTCGGGAATTGATTTTGGTGATATTTTTTCTCCTGTCACCAAAGTTACTTCTATTAGATTACTTTTATCTGTTGCTGCTGCATTTTATTTTGAGATATAACATATGGATGTGAAGACAACATTTCTTCACGGGGATATAGAAGAGAAGATCTACATGAAGCAACCTGAAGGCTTTATGGTGAAGGGTAAGAAAGAACTGGTATGCAGGCTGAAGAAGTCTCTGTATGGGTTAAAATAGTCACCAAGGATGTGGTATCAGAAATTTGATACCTATATACGGGGACTTGGCTTCACCTGTGGCGAAAGAGATCACCAGGTTTATTTTAAACACTCTGGGTGACCATGTTATTTATTTGGTCTGTAAGTGGATGATATGTTGTTGATTGGGAAATGAAAAAGAAATTATCCAAGATTTGAAGACCCAAATATTCTCCAAATTCAACATGAAGGATCTTGGTGTTGCAAAATATATTTTGGGCATGGAAATTAAGAGAGATCTAAGAGGATGCTCTGGTTAAACCAGAGAAGTATGTCGAGACTATATTGTAGAGGTTAAATATGCAGATAGTAACCTAAGAATGTCTGGTTCGTAGGACTTAAGTCAGTCACGAAACAATGTCCCAAGACACAAGAAGAAGAGGGAGGATATGTCCCTTGTTCCATATCAAAGGTAGGGTAGCCTAATGTATGCAATGGCATACTGTAACGTACATCAGCACATGCAAAGGGGAGTATTGATCAGGGCTGCAAGGTCAAACCCAGGGAAGGAGCATTGGACAACAAGAAAGTGGGTTTTCGTATATTTACATGGCACTAGTGATTATGGCTTAAAGGTCAGAAGACCAAGATTGGAAAGAATGTTGGAAATTCGTGGTTTTGTTTGATTTGCATCGGGATGGGAGATCTCGGACCAAAGAAGATCTACAAGTGGGTATGTGTTTAGCCTATTTGGAGGCACAAGTCATTGGATGAGTAAAGATAGTCTCAGTAGTGGCTCTTTCAACTACACAAAGGCGTAATACATGGCAACCACTGCAACAAAGGAGGCAATGGTTGCGTAGATTGTGTTCAAGTACGGGTTGGTGCAGCAAGCTATAAGGATAGAATGTGATGCCCAAAGTGCAATTTATTAGCGCTAAGAACTCGCTTATCATTAAATATATATAAGCACACGATGTTCAATATAATTTTGTTAGAGATATGGTTGAGGCTAAAAGGGTGTTGCTGGTAAAGGTGGACACTTTCAAGAATTTTGCAGATGCATTGACGAAGTCTGTGAGCACTCAGAAGTTCTCTTGGTGTAGAGAAACAATGGGTGTTGAAGAATTGGGCCAATGACTAAGCTTTCCTGTGGCCCCGCAGAAAGAAAAAAACAAGTGGGAGAATGTTGGGTATGTTTTATATTCTTTCCACGACTAATCACGCATGGTCCTTAATTTTCGGTGGGCGGTCCACGCCCATGGGTTTGTGCATGGTTTTGCACATGGTTTTGGGGTACGATGGTTTTCAGCCCCTGGTATTTTTTGTAGATCCGATCAAGGGAAATACAGTTATGTTCTAATCCAGGGTTGATGGATTAGGGTTTATGTATGCTTCAGCATGTATATATATGTGTTGTAACACTAAAAGGAATATAATGAAATATCAAGCTAGTCGTCCCGATTTGGGATCCAGGGGAAAATCTCTGTGTTTATCTGTTTTATGTTTTATGCTCTCGCTATTGTTTATTTTCTGTTATAAGATTTGTGTGTATATAATTTCTGTTCAGGGTTAAAACCTACATTTATTGAGTTTATCAGCTATTCTACAATGTATATAAGAATATTATATGTACAACAAAAGACAACGTGGAGAAACTAAAACATCAATAAAAATAGCAGAAAATTAGCTAAATGTTGAGAAGAAAAACTAGCTAAATGACATGAAAGAAAATAATGGAAACAACAGAGGAGATGAGGTACATGGATTGGGCCCTAACCCACGAGCCTCGCTCCCTCAAACTAGATCAGTAAAACAACATCTGACTACTCATTGCATTACATAAAATACAATTTTATTACATCCCGAAGGTCTTAAACATCAAAATCCTAATAGCTTGCAGCAAAAGTTCTGAATGGAATCAAGTTGACTATAATGGAGTGGAAATCCATCGGAATCCACCCTAATTATCTCTTGATCAAATTTATTTATCCTCAAGGGCAGCTACCAACAACTCCCTAAAAAATAGGTAATGAGTCCACTTGACTCCAAGTGAAGTATGTTTTGAGTGCACATGGTCTTGAGTTGCTTAGCTGCCTCTGGAATTCGAATTTCTGGAGGGGATATCATGAGGATCCTTTGGCTTCCTTTGAGAGTTAAGGAGGGTGGACAGCCCCCTTGAATCTCTCCAATATTTCTCCCTAATTTCCTGATATTGTGCTAATTTATTTTTCAATCTTAATCTTCCAGTGGCAGGGAGCAAGTCCCTAAATCATCACCTTCTCCAAATATGTATAATATGCCAAATATTCTCACAATATTCTACAAAAATAACCAATATTAGGCAAAAATATGAAATTACCTTTAAACCTTCCTAAGAAAATATTGAAGCATAAGAAAACATTATTAAATGCAGAAGGAGAGATTTAATATATCCTTTTATGTGCATAAGGAAGGTAGATGGGCCTAAGAAAGGTTAGATGGGCCTTATTTTATGTCTAATTTAGAGGCCCATCATCACCCCCCTACTGAAATTGTTGCTCATCCTTTGAGCAACCTATTCATCCTCCTTACCTTCTAGTTTTTCTTGCATGCTGGCTTATTTCATTTTCTATTTATTAGCCCATGCACTACTCCTCCTACTAATATTCTTGCTATTCTCCTTGCATTTCTTCTTGTAGGTGATTCATGGAGGTCCTTAGATGCCTTAAGTAAATCTGTTTTGCATGCCAAGAGGTGGTGGATCCACCTTTTATTTAATTTCTATTTTTTTAATTGCATGCAGAATAAACCCACAACTCTTTTTATGTGAAATGAGTTCACCCTTGGTTACTCCTTTGGCACTCCTTTTCTTCCATTACATGAACTGATTACTACCCTCTTTCTCAAGTCCTTTTTAATTTTTTCTTGTTCCTCTTCTTTGTGGAAAAAGTGAGGCTAGTTGCTAGATAAGGTTGAGGTTGCTCTGCTACTGATTTTGGCTATATAAAAAACTTTCCTTCTATTGTGCTATAAAACACCCCCCATTTATTAAAATAAATAGGGACCCTTTAGAAATAATCAGGAAATTCAATTTCATTTATTTTTAGCTTTAAGTAAAAAACTTTAGGAAATAAAGCCTTTCTTTGTGATTTTCCGCTTTATTCCTTGGTGCGCTTCGCAAACCACACAAATTAAAAACTTAAAAGAATTGAAACCCGCTAAGTCATGCGGGTTGAAAAATGCACTAAGATGTTTCCAAAGTTATATTAAAATCTTATTGAAAATTCTTTAATCGCCATTATAAACTAAAATCGCATCGCACCGCATTAACCGATCTAAATTATAAAGAAATTTGATATAAATTGCGATTATGTGGACCCGATGAGCCAATAAAGTAATAAGAACAAGGATCCAAAGTCCCATAAAGCGCATCTGCTTGACTTATTGAATGTGCACTTTGAAATTCATAGGACTTAACTAAAAGCAAATTCATTTACCCCATAAAAGTTGCGATGTGTGATTTGCGCAAGTCGCATTTCGCATAATTTATGGGTAACATCATAAATGAAAATTTATAAGTTACGATATGCGATGAATGGCATTTAATTACTCAAGCATGCGAAATAACTCATGTCATATCAAACCTAAATATGAGATACACATCTTTAAGTTGATCGATATACATTTCAGGTGAAGTTGTAAGAGATTTGATGTATAAATATTATTGTGATTAATAACATTTAGTAGAAGTAAGGTTTTGATAGATTCATATCTACTTCGAGCATGTGTTGAAGTGATTGAATGTTGTAGTTGTTTCAATTCTATTTTTATTCCCTATTCTCTATACTTTTAATGTTCGCGATGTTTGCTTGAAATCAGGAGATCACTTAACAAAGTGGCGAAAATAGAGATTAACAGGAAAGGCAAAGAGATTGCTCAAACACCGTCTACTGAAGGCTCAGACATGTATCCCCTATTTTCAAACACCACCTGCAACAAGGATTGCAAGATTTCTTCTTCGGAGGCAATGTATAAGATTTTCGAGGATGAAAAGCCAAGCGTAATAGACAAATTTTATTCAGCAGGAGAATTTGTTTCTTCAGACCCAGCCTACCTCGACGTTGCATGTTCATTCATCCATAAGGTAGTAGCAAGGCCAAAAATTATCCCTTACAGAGACATGGTTAAGTGGGTAATTGACCACTTAAACATAGAACATTCAAAGATTCAAAAGGTGAGAATATTGGGTCATTTAGGGCAGAAGACTTACAAGAAATGTACCATCTACCCTCCCCTCAGCAAAAATATGACAAAGCTTCTGTTCAAAGCTTTAGAAAAAAAAATCCAGATCTGATGAAATTCATAAAGGAATGGAAAGAAGTCCAAGGAAAAACTAAGCGAGATAAATTTGGTACATACCCAATTGCCCAAATTCCTTCCCCTTACTATTATGCTGCTGGTATGTTGTCCAGATTATATGCCAAACGTGATACCACTAGGTTTTCTGTAGATTGGGTCCCATTAATTGACACAATCGTCAATTATTTAATTCTGAATTGGGAAAATATCCTATCGGATAATTTAGCTAAACACATCATGGAGTATAGGAATAAAAGAAGTGTTTCATCCAGAGAAATACCCCCTTTTATATGAGTGCCTATGTCATGGACGCAATTTTCTTTTCTTCTAGTTTTCCTACCATGGGATGGAAATGGAAAACCCAAGAACCTAATCCAATCAATATTTACCACAGAGCCTTTGGGATTCAGACTTCCGTTTGCATTTTTACAAAATTTTCCAAAGATTCATGTTTCCTATGCACCAGATGATATTTAATGAGAGAGCCCCTAGGGTTTCCAAAGAGGCTAGTACATATATTCTTTCTGTTGCTAGATGGTTTGCAGAGGAGATTTTCACATATGTCAGAGTATTTGGGAGTTATGCTTCTCCCCATGTCCTACCATATTATGTTCCTGATAAGTTACTTAAAAGAGAGATAGCCTACCAGCTTGTTAATGGTATTTCTAAACAACTTCAAGATGCTAAGAAGGTCATTTGGCCTAATTTTCCTTTGCACTGTGGTACTTTTTCACTTTTTGATATTTTTCATGCCTACAAGGAAGTTTCAAAGATTAATCTATTGAATTTGGCAGTAATGCAAAAATGACCATATGATCCAAATGATGTAATTAAAAACTATATCACTGAGCTCAAAATGAAGCCTTTTGTAAAAGAAATAGACAAATTTGATGATTTATTTCAAGGCATGGAAAAATTTTCAGATATAATTATGTTTGCATCCAGTGAACTTAACCAAGATGATTTGGAAGCCTTCCAAACATACATAAATAAGTGACTGGCGAGAATTCCTCTTAACTTGTTAAATATTGAAGATGTCAACAGACCTACTCCAAGTATTAGCTTGGAAAAAGAAGTGAAAGACATGTCTAAGGATGAGTCGGGGAAATCAGAGCATCAATCTCACAATTCAGATCATTCTGAAAATGAATATGAAAACAGAATAGAAAGCCAAAAAAAGATAATTGACCAAGTAATACAAGAGATTGAGATACATGAGAAAAGAGGAAGTAATGGAACATAATCAACTTCTCAAGAAGTTTAGCACAGTCATGATACATGTTGTAGCAAAATTTTACTCAGCTAAAAGTCGAGAGAGGTTTTTAGAAATTCAAGGTTGCCGAGGAACAATTATTAAAATTTAAGAAGAACTGGAACATGTTCAAGAAGATAACCATAAGCTCAACATATGTTTTTCAAAAATTCTCCTCGTCTCATGTCTTGGATGTGTTTCATGGCTCAATGTGTCAGCAAATTAAAAGGTACAAGCATGAAAGTTTGAGTCTCCATGGAGGTGGAAAAAGCCTGAGGTAGGAAGATGCTTCATTGAAGAAATTTTAGTTACCTAAAACAAATACAAATTCCATAGTTGAGGATTGGTTACCTGCTCTTCAGTCACAAATTGATCGAGCCCTATCCAGCAAGCTCTATGTTGCCTTTCATTTCAGAGAGGGGGAAATATCAGGTTCAGAGAGGGGGAAATATCCTGTTCAGAGAGGGGGAAATATCAGGTTGTGTTTGTTATTCCATAATTTTGGCGTATAAAAGACCTCATATGAGGTCATATGCCTCGCAATAGAAAGTGCCTAATTTTTCAGATCTGGAAAAATTGGTTTCTAAAAAGGCTCAAAAGCCAAAAACCCCTTTGACACCTGATCCTACATTGTCTGCTCCTGACAACAGGTTTCATAGTCCCTTATTCTTGATGGTGAACCGGATTTAGATATAAATTTTGGTTGTTTATTATTCACCTGGTGACTCTACTAATGAAGGTTTCATTAGATGAAGAATTTTTCTGGAAAGAAAATGAGAAAGCATCGTGGGAAAAACATGTAACAGAGTTTCAGTTTTTTAAAGGAGGTTCTATTTTTTACTATCAATTTAGTGGTTTGTTTTCCCTTATATATCAAGAATATTGTTTCCTGCTTTATATTCTCAAAAGATTGTAAATCCCAAAAAGTACATTCTTTATTGGAAAAAGATGATTTTTCTTCTGCTTATATTATTTATCTTGACACAACTTTATCTCCTAAATATGAGAGGAGAGATGACTGTTGCATTACAATTCCTAAAGATAATCAGTCACAGTCTCGGCATAAAGGTGATGATTCATCATCTTTGGATGATAATATTTTTCCACACAAGCAATTGACTGTTTTTCAACTCAAAAATAAATAATTCTTTAAACCCTTGAAGCTGCCCACAATTCTTCATCAGTATCCTTCAAGAGGATTCAAATTTTGCCAAGTTTCTCATGAGAGGAAGAGGATATTTCAGCTGAACAACATATCTTAGAATTTGATTATTTTCTGGACAAATTTCAAATTATTTTATGAAGACGTGGCTTTAACGATGTTTTTCATTCATTAAAGCAGGGTGCTCAGCAATGGTTCCAATGTTTGGAAGCAAGTTCAATTAGTTCATGGCAAGGTTTTCAAGATATATTTCTTAGAGATTGGGGTGAGCGTAAGTCATATGAAAAACACCTTTTGGAATTATATTCTATCCATAGGCAGAGCAATGAATCAATTGCTAAGTTTAATAGGAGGTTTCAAAAAATTTATTTCACTGTTAGTATGAATCTTTCGTTGTAAAAGATCACTTTAGCTACGCATAAAAAATAGCCCTAACATCGATTATGGCTGCAAAATATCTTTAAGTCTGCTGCACAAATCCAGATCTAAGCATAAAAGACATTAAGCGTATAAAATATAATATGGCTCCATGTATCCAATAGACAAGACAATAACAATGTATTTAAAAGAATTTTATATTATATTAAAGAATGGGGCACCTGAGAGGAAAACAAGAAAGGTGTTTTTTGGTTCTCCTCAATGGGATGGGTTCTTGAAAGTCCTCAGTGTTTCAGATCTAAAAATCCTCTCTCTTATTGGTGTAGAAAACTCAAACAAACATAGAGCTCAATGGGAGCTCACAAAGCAAAAATGGAAAATGGTGACCAAGAGTAGATCCAGAGTGATCTAATGCAATGGAGGTGACTAATGAATGGGGAAAACCCTTCCATTTATAGCAAAATATTGGGGTGTTCTAGAACTCGGTGCATGAATAAAATATTATTAATCAAATTTTAGAATCACCCTTTAGGAATATTTTATTATATTTGTTGGAGGAAAAGGTCTTTTGACTTGGGTCAATTCCTTTATTTATAATAAATAAATAAATGATTTATTTATTATTTTAGGGAGATGGTGGGAATATAATTAAATAAATAATGATTTATTTAATTATTTAAAAATGATTTAGTCAAACTTAACTAGGAATATTATTAAATAATGATTTGAATAACTTATTCCTAAGAAATAATTAAATAAATAATGATTTATTTAATTAATTTCCTTGTTTTGGGTTAAATATGACCAGGAAATATGGACAAATGGTATTTTACATGGTGAAAGAAATTTTACTTGGGGTAAAATTGGTCCTACATGGTGTACTTGAGTTCATCTAATGATAATAGGTTAGATGACCAAAAAAATGGTGTAACATATTGCCCCCCAACGTATGAGTGTTAGGAGCAAATCGTATGACCGAAGTACGTTGTAAGAACTCAATCACTAGGCATCAAGAGGGAAGTGACAGAGAGAAATATAAGGTAGTCTAATGTGTCAAAGGACTAGACCCGGAGGAGACGAGACTTATAGGTGCAACAAGTCTCTAGGTGATGAAGTGGTACCAGTGTTAAAGGTGGCGGGGGAGGCATACCTATGTCCGCCGAGACAATAGTATAAAGAATAAGGTGTTCGAAAAACCACGGAACGCAATAATGAAGGATGTGTTGGCCTAAACATGATCCAGATAAATAAAATGATGAATCCCACATACATGCGATGCCTGGAATAACCTTCAGGACTTATACAAGAATATTTTAGTACATGAGATACAAATACACCCAAATGCCCTCGATACACGAGGAAGGGCTCACAACATCTGACTGGTACATGCAAATCGAAGAGGCGCTGCAAGTGGTTGAGGCCGATATCATCAAATGAGGGGAGCTGCATCAAGGGCGGAAATGAAGAAGTCATTCGGGCATGTGGGGGGCTACCTGCAGGGCCACCCCCTCATGAGGGTTGAGACATCTAACACACACCCAAGAATCACCAATAGTTGTTGCTGCATCACTGGACCATCAAGTGTATAGATCACGATCATGCTGAGAAGAGCTCGAACCAAGGTGCACTGCCCCCTAGACCTGGCTTCTGGAGTAAATGAGATGATGTCGACAGAAGTAGGTCCACCATAGGTGAGGCAATAAGGGAACCCCAACTAAGGCACGAGGGAAAATAGTAGAGCGAAAAATAGATAGACACTAATGATGATGATGGAATGAGGGATACAGAGGAGCGTTTGGACGACTTCCCTTGTTAGAGCATAATGGGCATGAATGGCTTGGAAGCGACTGACGCAATATCAGGAGGGATAGGGGACAAGGGTACTGAAGGCCATAATGTGCGACACGAGAGAGGGACCAAACAAGAAAGGATGGAGGAATATAGCGGGGTACAAATGGACGAGGAATGGATTCCATGAATGCGATGATGACTTGACTTAGATGCTCTAATCAAGGGCGACTCGATGGTGCTGCCTCATAGTAAGGGTCCAATGGGGGACCAGAAAAGCATGAGTACAATAGGGTAGCTCATGATGAAAATCAACACGAACGAAGATGAGTAAGGAGGCAAAGTGGTGCCCCAGGTACAAGTGTTGTAAGTGAAGAAATTCGATTTTGAGAAGAGGTGAATAGACCCTTCATGGACAAAATGTGTCCTGGTGAAGTATAAAAACATGTAAAATTGATAGATACTCATTTGAGTTCTTGGTGAGAGTTTTCCAACGGTGCAGACGGTGTGTCAAACGGGTCTACGATTTGGTCGTAGCGGGCGAGAGAAAAAACAGGGGTTTTCTTCTAATAAGGCGTTTTCCCTCCAAAATCATTCATTTTCTTGTGTAGCTGTGGTGAATGTGGAGAGGAGAGAAGGCCCTAAATCTTGCGGTGATCGTAGCGGACAAACCGACCGTTGGAATTGTGGTCTGTCAGATGCAGGTAATAGGCCTAATCCTAATCTTTGTTTTTGATGGATTCAAATTGCAGATTAGGGTTTTAAATCTCAGTAACTGCCCCTACTTCATCATTACGGTCGGGTCACACTTTTTGGGGAAAAAACTGCGACCTTGGACGCAGGTTTTGGCCTGAAAAGTGCGACCTGGCCCAGGATTTTCCCAAAAAGTGCGACCTGTTAGATGTGGGATGTTTCAATGCTGTTATGGGCTGATATTCAGTTTTGGTGTAAATTAATGCAGGTTTGCTGATCTGTAGACTGACAAAAATGATGGTTTTGTGCAGATATGGCAGATATACGAATCAAGTGGACGGAGAGAGACTTAGGTACATTACAGATGGAAATCCAAGCGGATCAGGGTGTCCGTCGTGCACTGGCTAGGTATGGGGTTCTGAAATTTTTGGAGAACCCTTTGATGAGGACTGGAGAGCCCTTGTTGGCCCAGATTATCAGTTATTGGGATCCAGATCATAAGGCGTTTATAGTGCAGTGGCACAGGATTGAGCTGACGGTCTAGGATCTGTATTTCTTGACTGGTCTCCCACCATTAAGGATGGTGGGAAATACGCAGCCAGTGTTACCATGAGGGCGTAAGATTATGGAGTTTGTTGAGCGACATTGTCGACTAGGTGTCCGAGTCAAAGGGACTCGGATATCCATTGGGGACCTAGAGAGGTTGGAGACCCGGGCAGTGGCCGTAGCAGTGTTGTGGATCTTTGGCAGCTAGGCGTTCCATCACATCACTAGAGGGGAGATGATGATTGTAGAGAGTGGGTTGGGGGGGACCTACTATGGGTGGGCCCAGATGATGTTGGTGTCTATGAAACGACAACTGTCTCTATGCAAGCGGCAAGTGAATCATGATTGTGCCTATGGGACGGTTTTGTGCTCTTTCTTCTTTGAGAAGATCCTGACCTTGCGACCTCGTATACAGTTACCTGATGGAGGTCCGAGAGAGCCCCGGATGCGTCGATGGGGACGATTAATGTGTAGAGGAGGGGGAGAGGCAGTCGGACGGGTGTTCCGACTAGAGTTCTTCGCCCATTGGGATCAGATTCCATTATACATAGATGACTATCCCTATAGTGGGATGAGTTATTGGGGAGATCCGGACTTGCCACTTCCGCCTGGTCGAGTGTGGGGCCCCGATGGTAAGTGAAAAGCAACTAATATGGTATGTGCATTTTAGAGTTTGTGACTAGTATTCATGGTACTAATATTTATATTTTTGGGAATGCAGATATAGCTCCGGTAAAACTGGCGGGATATATGGGACGACCGGCAGCAGCAAGAGCTACATGTGCAAGTGGATCAAGGACAACACAGAACGAGGATATGGCCGCTCCGTTGGAGGACATTCGTCGTAGATGTGAGGGTTTGCTGACCAGTGTGTCGGAGCGTGGTTGGCAGGATTTAGACGACCAGTACATAGAGTTATGTATTGGGCTACCCTCGGAATGGCGAGGTATCATGTGACGCATGGAGATGGACGGTCAGACTGTGCGTGATCTACAAGCTGCGGGAGCAGTGCCGTTGGTTCGGGATCCTCCAGAGAGTGATTAGATGGAGGGCAGGTGGTGCCCTCCAGCGTTTATGTAGGGGCAAGTGGTGCCCCCCATTTTTGTAGTTTTGTTTTTTGTACCATGCTATGGGCATGTCATATGTTTCAGAGCAGATGGAATCTAAAAACACATGTTATATGATATATATGATTTATGTACATTTTTTTGATGATGTGAAATGTTATTGTCTTGTGTGTGATAAATGCCAGTCTAGAACATGATTTGCGATTTGATCTACGTAGTGATTTTGATGTCGAGGGATATGGTTGAAAGTAATGAAGCTAAATTCACGTATCAAAAGTTTCACTCGTAAATATTGTCTAAACAGGATAGGGTTATGCACACGATAGACACCATTAAGTTGTAAGACAAGAAGCAGGAAATCTAAATGAACATGCAGATGGAGGATGTGATGAGAGAGGGCATCGGCTAAGAGGCCACGTACTGCATCATATTCGGCTTGATTATTGGTGGAATTACCAATGCAGATCCCATTTGCAAAAACCAAGGTATGCAAGGGGGTAAAGATGGCCCATGCTACTGAAGCGAGATTCCAGGAATAGCGACTTGCCCCATCAGGATAGCCAAGATAATGGGTGGAGGAGAGGGCCGATGTAACAGTGTCGCAAGACGAGAAATGGGAGGGATGAGAAAAAGGACGACAACGTGAGTAGGGGATAAACATCCATTGAAGGATATGGTAGGGAGCAGTCTGGTTAGGAAGTCTAGGACTCATAGATCGACGAGAGGGAGATGAATGAGAGCTATGGGATGAAGAGCGGGAACTCAGGCTGTGAATAACATTGGAGATACGGATGGGATGATCATGATTATGGGAGGAAATGGAAGGGTCAAGGAGACCATATGATGCTACAAAGCTACCTAAATCATCAGTATGGGAAGAGAGGCACATATACGGGTCATCACGGGGAATGACAGAAGAATAGGTAAAAATATGGTCAAAACATTAAGAGCCCGAGAATGTGTCTGAAGGAGGATCAAGGAGAACATATGGAGTGGATTCAGAGGGAATGTACTCCGAGGGTCGTGTGGATGATGATAGGTATAGGAGGGGAGCAGCAGGTTCCGACATTTCAACATCAGGGGGGGAATGTCAATGGTAGCAGGGGGATCCTCGAGTAGACCTAACACATATTAAGGAAGGATGGGAGAGGCGGATTAATTTTGTTCAACTTCGTACACACGAATGACCTCTAAAGAGGCTCGGTAATGCGTGAGGTGAGGAAAATGGTGAGAGTAATGGTCATGGACACCACACAGATCATAGGGTTTGTTGGTGCGAAGAGTCTTTGGGTTCTTGGTTGCGTATGAGGAAGAAACAGAGGTTTCAGGAACCGTAGATTCAGGGAACGTGACTTTAACCATGGGTTGGATACGGGGCAACTCAGGACAAGTATGGGTGGGATGACCGATACCATCACACAAGGCACAAGGCTTGGCGGGTGGGGGAGGGGTAGAGTTGGGTGCGGTGGCTGTGTATTTCGATGCCCCCTTTCGAGTTTTTCTTTTCTTGCCTGTAGTTTTCGTAGTGTGGGGAGGGTCCTGCGGAGGGGTTAGGGGCACTGTAGCGGTGGAAGGAGCGAAGGGGATCGGTTGCACTGGTGTCACAGCTATGTATGGTTTGGGGTGGCCTGATGGGGTCTCGGTTGGAGGATTAAGATACCATACTGGAATTCCCAAGGTTAAATTAGGGAGGGAAAGGGTGGCCATGACGGGGACTGAATAGACACCGGGGGGGGGGGGGGGACCAAGGAAAGGTATCTGACTGGCGGGGTAATGACCAGGAGGAACGGCTCCCATATGGTGAAGAATTGAGGGAACCGACTCAGGAGGGTAGGGAGGTTCCTGAGTGTGAGGTGGATGGGAAGGTCTAGGCGAAAAAGGTTCGGTCGACTGAAGTGAAGGGCTAGGAGCAGGATGTAGTGGGCGAGATTGAGGTTGTTGACCAACCGGAGCAGGTTGTGGAAGGCCAGCCTGAGACGATTGCATCATGCAAACATTTGCTAAGCTGGGGTCAGAGATAGGAGGAGGGGGAGGACCATGAAAATTTCCAAACAAAGAGGAGTCTTTGTAGACGCCAGGGGAAACACTGGTCAAAGAATCAATAGCTGGTTTATTGGTGACAGTAGAGATGGTGGACTCAGGGAAGGTCTGAGATTTTGGTTCATGGTAGGTCAACTGGTCAATGGTGACAATCTTGCCATTATGAGGAAAGAACATCTTGCGGTGGACTGCGGATGGGACGGAAGACATGGCAGAGGTGTAACTACGCCCTAAAAGAATGTTGTAGTCAAGAGGGGCGTCGATAACTTCAACGTCGACACAAACAGTCTTGCCTGCAAGGGTGATAGGACAATGGGCTGGGAGGCATGGCTAGCCCACGCACGAAGGGTGATTGTGGAAGGGGCCAGCTCAGGGGATCCGAGTTGTTTCCAAACCGAAGTGGACATTACACAGGTAGATGCCCCCTCATCAATAATACACCGAGCGACATTGGCATTTCGGATTTTGACTGGGATTTGGAAAGCAACCGAAGGAGGAAGAGGGGGATGGTCTAACTGACGAGCATCGAAAATAATCAATTGGTCATCAGCAGGATCTACAACACCCATGGCAGATAGTAGAGCCTTCTTTTGAGAAGGACACGACTGGAGGAGTTCCAATGTTGAAATGGCAGCAGGAGATTGTGCCAGATCATCTACTATACTGTATGAATGGGCAGCCCGACCATAGGCAACATTTCGGCGTAATGGGCCCTTAAGAGTCTTGGGATGAACCTCGGCTTTGGGCAGAGGGATTTGCAAGGGACCATTGGGTGTCGATAGAGGCTTTGTAGGACCTGAAGATGGAGACTGGGAGACAGACAGAACGGGAGGTGTGGAATATTGACGGGAGCGACTTTGAAGGTTGAGGTCGACGGTGAGAGGTGGGTCAGAGGCCATCATGAGAATCTGGTAATCAGAGGAACCAGAAGGGGAAGGTTGAGTGGTTACCGGGGCATGAGGTGGTTGAGTGGCCACGAATCCTTGTTGAGGGAAAGGATCGGTAAACACAACAGTTTGAGAAGTAGCTGGAGTGGGAGGGATAGTAGGGGAGGAGTTTTGTCCCCACACGGTGGCCTGAGACTCCCACATCTGCCGCATTTGTGGTAATAAGGAACAATCGTGAGTGTAGTGACCATAAACACCGCAACACGAAGAAGGCTTATTGGTGCGAAGCGGCCTGTCCGGCTTGGGCTGAGAGCTCGGTGGCTGGTTGCCAGTGGTAGAGTAAATACTCGAGGGATTGGATCCACGATTACCAGAAGCGGATTGATTGCCTTTTCTCTTTCTTTGAAAAAAAAGAAAATTAGTTGCCCCCTGTTGTGCAAATACTTTCCCTGGAGGGGGTAGTAAGTGCGGTTGCGGGGGTGGAGAAGGCAAGGGAGTGGGAGGTCCAAATGCTGGAGGAGCTGGGACACCAGGTGGTGGGTATGGATAAGGGGTAGGATGGGAAAAATTGAGGTAAGCAAGAGTGTGGGCAAAAGGAGGAGGTATGCCATATCCTGGATACATGCTACTTGGAGGGGGGAACGTGCTAGAGGGGCTAGCCCCTCCTGGAGGGAAACCATAGCCCAGAGGAGGTTGAGCAGGGGTATGTGACAGGGCTCCAACGATACCGTCGGCAGAGTGAGATGCCCCCGAGGCATTAGGGCCACCGGGCTTGGGGAGGTCAGGAAGGACGGTATAAACATAGCAAGATTGGGCATAGATAAGGTCATATTTCAAGGCTATTTGGAGGGCGGCTTCTTCGGTTTAGGGAAAATGGGATGCGACATCTTTTCCAATGGGAGGTAAGAGAGAGCGAAGGAACCAGTCCATGTAAACTTGATATTCAAAGGGGGGAGCGCAACACAAGCTTTGTCTTTGTCGCCATTCCTGGACATGACTGGAAAGGCGGGTCGAAGAATATTGATGAAAAGAAGTTAAGAGTTCAGTACCAGTGTCGTATCGGAGAGGGAGCTAGAAATACGATAAAAATGCTTGGGGAATGGTCACAAAGGTGGTATGGGAAGAGGTGGCTTGATCAACATACCATTTAGAAGCTTCGCCGATAAGCGTGCATTGGAACAATCGAAGACGGATGGAGTCATCGGTGATGGAATTGGAGGAACACCACATGTGGAAAGATCGAATATGGTTGGAGGGATCTTCACTAGCAAGGCCTTCGAACTTGGGAATGTCGGAGGGGAGCTTGGTTGGCATAGCAGGCCAACTAACATTGTGGCGAATAGGGTCATTGATCAGCTGATTGAAGTCGGGGAGACTGAGGCCGGCCATATAAGGGAGTAATATGGTAGTCGAGGTAGGTCTCGTAGGGGTTCCACTAGAAACGGACCCAGCAGTAGAACTAGGGTTAGGGCTAGGTCCTGAAATAGACATGGTGAAGGTAACAGGTGGGGAACCAGGAGTAGGGGGAGAACCCGAACAATCAGAGGAAGAGTTGGAGTGCAGACTCAGGGGAAGACTTACTCGATGACGACGAGAAGGAGGAAGTCGACCAACCGGAAACTGAGGATGAAGGCCAAGAAGTCTCCAGGGCAAATGCCTTGGAGGCGCAATGATGACGGGAAGAAGAAAACTGACAGGGGCAGGGAGGGGTAAAATCAAGGAGATCAATGTCGAAACAAGGGCAGAGAGGTGCAGTGTCAATTGATTTTAAAGGCTTTGCTAGGTGGTGTTAACCAGGCTATTCTTCACTTAGGGTCAGTGTGTGGCGTGCGTTAAATTTTAATTGTTTAAACCCAGACGTTTTGAGAGTAAAATAAAAGGTGTGCTGCGTAACTGAAAATAAATCTGCAGTAAATAAGACAAAAAAAACAGAAAATTAATAGCTACCAATGCAGCAATCTAACCCAAGAAGGCGGGTCTCTCAAAACTAGTCTATAAGAGGGAAAAAACTAAGCAAAGCACGCTAAAAAGAGGCCAATAGATCTAAGGTCAGGAGGGACAGGGATCTAAAGGAGAGATCTGTTGACAAGAAGTGCAGAGAACAGCAAAGAGGCAGAGGCAAGGTTGCTACTAAAAAGGAGGAGATCAGCTAAAAATAGAAGGGACAAGGAGGTGGCCCTAGAAATGAACCCAAACAAAACTATATGAGGTGATTTGAAAGGGAGAAGAGCTGATCTAAAGGGATCTGAAAATGAGGTATCAGATCTGGAAGCAAAAGGGCTGAAACCCTAGAAATTCAGACTTCTGAAACAACAAAAACTCACCCACAAAAAGTGGAGGGTACTAGAGCCCTAAGGGGAAAGATTCCCACTTGGTTGAGTGAAACAGATCAGAAATAGGTCTAAATGGGCAGAGACCAAGGTTGGAAAACCCTGACAGAAGATTTAGACAAACCCATAAAAAATACTGGAAAATTGCAGAAAAAAGTGCAGGTCGCAGGTTCTGACCTGTGTGCAGTCCAGGACGCAGATTTAGGGCAGAAAAGTGCGACCTCAAGGCCAGGTCGCACTTTTTGGGCCGATAAGTGCAACCTGCAGATCGGGCTCTCTCGGCGGCAGATTTCAGAAAAAAATTTCGTCTCAGCTGTGACTGATGTCTGTCACCTGTGCAATAAGGCCAGAAACAAACGTAAGTTAAAAATTTGACTGTTTGAGGGTTTTAGAGGCGGAAAGCACCATAAAAATAGGAAAAACAGAAAATGGAAGAGAAACCCTAGGGTCTGAAACAACTAGATATGCAGGAATATATGAATCAATTGCTAAGTTTAATATGAGGTTTCAAAAAATTTATTTCACCATGCCAAAAGAAATTCAACCTCCTGAAGGAGAAGCTATGGTTCACTATTTGAGGGATCTTTCCATTCCCTTGGCTTTTTATCTGAAGGAGAGAAAGCTTTGCACTCTGAATCTGATGTTTCTTTATGCACAGGAAATCAAAGATAATGTGTGGGCTTGTAGAATTTTTTCTTTTCATGTTGAAAGAACAAGTTTTGTTGAAGGCAATAGGGTCTGTCAAGAAAACGTTGGAATTTATTTACAAGAGAATGCAAATTCGGAGGTGAACAAGGATTTTCAAAAAGGTGTCAGAGAATTCCTGTATTGCTGAAACACAAGAATCTAAGAATTCTAAATATTTTGGTCAAAAATTCCTTGCAACGACTGAGCTACAGGATGAAAGCCTGGAAGATCATTACAATTTTCATAATTTTAATGATTTTGTGAATAGAGGGGAAACTAGTGGAGCTTCTCAGATCTGTTTGTAGTAGGAGGAATTTTTTTGTCAAGAATTGGAATTATACGAAGAACATCATCATTATGGGGAACAAACCTTGGATTTCTCTTTTCAGCCTAAATGCCTGCCTATATAAAACTGTAATCAAGTTCCTCGCGCACAATTCCAAAATGAGGAGTCAAACAATGAAGGAAGATGCCCTGTTCAAAGAAATCTACATCAACAAAATTTTCAAGAAAAGGAGGCAGTAAAAGTTCTGTCTCATCAATTCTATCATCCAGTGGTTGAGTATATGACAAATTTCTTTGATCAACAAAAATATTTTATGCAAGGGTATGCACAAAGTTTTTTATATGGAAAATTGTCATGGTACATTCCTTTTTTGATTTTTAAATTCCCAGTATGAAGGTATTAAATCTAACAATCAGATGTTGGGCTGGTTCCATTGGAAGGATGAATTCACCTGATTAAGCTTAGCCATGTATATATATAGGAGTTGTACACAAATAAGCTCAGAAGTTGAGCATTTTCAGTTGCAATATTGCTAGTTCGGTATTTTTAGTTTAAAGAATAAAGGAAGAAGTTCAAAGTGTGGTAGCTTTCAGGGATATTTCATATAGGGATCAACTTCCGTTTTGTTTTGACTCCATGCCCAATAAAGGCTACTGGTCTACAAGTTCTATTTGATTCCATGCCCAATAAAGGCTAATGATCTACAAGTTCTCAAAACTTTCCTACCAAAGTGCTATCCCTAATTGGAGCCAGATGTTGTAGCACAATTTGACTCAGCTAAAAGTCGAGAGAGGTTTTCAGCAATTCAAGATTGCTGAGGAAAAATTATTAAAATTTAAGAAGAACTGTAACATGCTAAAGAAGATAACCACAAGATCAACATATGTTGCTCAAAGATTCTCCTCGTCTCATGTCTTGGATGTGTTTCATGGCTCAATGTATCAGCAAATTAAAAGGTACAAGCATGAAAGTTCAAGTCTCCATGGAGATGGAAAAAGTATGAGGTAGGAAGATGCTTCATTGAAGAAATTTTAGTTGCCTAAAACAAACACAAATTACATAGTTGAGGATGGGTTACCTCCTCTTCATTCACAAATTGATCCAGCCCTATCCAGCAAGTTGTATGCTGCCTTGCATTTCCTATGAACGATACTTATTAACGACGCTAGAGGAAATATTATGTCTTATCATATTTTGGGGAATTATGTTTTGCGGCATATCAACAAAAAGGATACCAGCTCTATGAGATTATAATTGAGGATAAGGACACGAAGGAGAAACATCTCAAGCTATTATTTGAACTAGCTGAACTTAGAAATCCTTTTGCAATTTGGTAGATGGAAACAACTGACATAGCATCTTTGAATGGTACACTAGCTACAAGTGTCATAGATAATGAGGTTAGTGTGCTTAAAAAATATAATGTCAAATCTTTTGGATAAGATTGAAGATATAAAGGCGATAATGCCAGCTCCACCATTGTCTGAAGTTTTTCAATTTCTTTATAATGACAAGAGCCTTTCTCAAGATAAAAATGTTTGTATGGATGTGAATTCCTCTTATGAAGTAGCAACAATGGCAAGAAATGGTTTTGATTGGCCAATTTACCAACAATTCCTTCCAATGGTAATATAACGCATCTTGGTGTGGTTGGGAGAGATGTGAAATTCCCAGCATCAAGATTTTATTCGAGAGCGTAAAATTACTTGCACGGAAAACACAGACCTTCCCAGGTCATGATTTTCAATTTAAAATTGAGAACAAACAAAGAAAAATGTTAAAATTCCACGATCTCAGTTTTGTGCAGAATGACCCCAATTGACTTACTCATGAGAAATTTCGAGAAATTTGAAGTGGTTTCAGGGATTCTGTGGGTTCCCTAAAACACCAATTTTCTTAAAAAAATGCCCTGCAAGTTGTAAATTCTTGGCATGGACAGAAGTATCAAGCATTATTCCGACTTCCATCGGATTTTATTAGTTGGTGAAAGAAATTTTCAAGGATGAAAGCACTGTGTTAAGAAAAGAGGGAGAATTTCATGTTATGCACAAATCACATGATGCATACAAGTGGAAGCTAGTAAAATGAGCAGAAAACATAGGCTCATTTTGAAAGAATCAATCCAGGTTTTAAAAGAAGAGTATCATGGCTATGTTAATAGAATAGGAGTAGGGAACCTCATTAGTAAATATTTCTTCTTGGGAGAGTTTTGGACTTATAAGTTCATTCTAAGCCCAACCATTCGATGAGAGGGAGCTAATGACCGAAGCAGCTGTATCGCCGCACTTATTTTCTGAAATTTTCATAGAAAAACTTTTGGCACTGAATATGGAGCTTAATTCTGAAAAGAAATATGACTAAAACATCGAAAGCCAATTTGGAGAATTCATATAGCGAATGTTTTTAGAGAAGGAATAGAAAAAAATGATGAATTAAAAAGGCAAATAGATGAAGTCATTTATCAAAAGGAACAAATTTTCACAAACAGAATTATCGTTCCGACAAATATCATTAAATTGATGGTCCATGTTATTAGTTCCTAAAATCAATGGCAACCTGGAGGCACAAGGTGTACGAAACACATGCGAAGAAGTGATCTCGTAAATAGTTTTTCCCAAACTACCATCAAAGATATCGACTCAATGCGGCATCACTCTATTTATTTATGGAAACCACCAAAGGTTCCCCCGCAAGTGGTTTCTGGTTTTGGGGAATTTATGTGTGGATAGTTAAATGGGACCCACATGCCATTCATATTCATTATCTCTACAGCCATACATTGAAAATGTGATCCTCCTTCATTAATCTATTTTATGTATTAGGAGTCTAGTTAAATACTAGTGTTCAAAAGCATAAAGCTTGTAAAAAAAGAAGCCTTTAACTGATATTATTATTAATATTATATATAATGTTAAATAAAAAATGTAATTTCATTATTTCGAAGAGAATTTTGAAAGGAAGACTGTCAAAAACAATTTATTAACTGTTTATTAAATCAGTTTTATAACTGATTATGTAGATGACTCGTGAAGAAAAAATATAAAGCCCAAAAATTAGATTGGGTGGGGGTTCCGATTTTGGGACCTCTGGAGGACCACAATTTTGTACTAAATTTTTTGAAAATTAATGAAAGAAGATCAAGTTTCTTGCACCTATTGATGTTGATGCGTTTTTCCACTTTCATCATGTGTTTATTCTTCTATGAATTAAGTGAAGTAATGTAGTTGTGGGCCTCTTTTTACAGTTTGTAAGTAAGATTTAAATGTCCTTAATGTGCGCTCCTTCACTCCAACTATTTTCTCTCTATAAAGTTCTTTCTGAGATTTAAAGCGATAGATTCTGTTATCCAACATATCATTTTAAGTTTCCATTCCATTTTCTTCCTTCCATTTCAAGTAATATAAACATATAATGGCATTGTGAAATATTTCATTATATCGTATCATTGATGATTACAAATAATTAATTTCCAAAGGTGATTAACAAAGACCATCTGATTTCTTAAATTTGTGACATGTATTTAAAAATTTCTTGATCACGGATTCCTTATCACAGCCAAGGGATTGTTTCTTGAGATACAATAATACACTTGATTAGTCAGGAAAGTCCCAACCAAAGAATTTCAATAGTGAATGGGATGAGTTTTCGGAAGCAATAAAAACTCCTAAAACTAATCCCAATACTGACCAAGCTACGAGTTTTCAGACACCTGAACATTCCCAGAAGTTAGTGGAAACTATTACTCCACTACAACAGGTTCCAGAAACGCGTGATCAAGAGATAATTATGGCTTACCCTATAGAACAGATAGTGTTCCAAGTTGAGGAAATCCCTTATTTGGATAACTTCTATAGTCCTAGTCATAAGGTTGTATTCAAGAGAAGCAAAAGGAGAAGAATTGATGAGGCAGTGTCAAACCTTACAAATGAATCAATAGACATTTTATGGAAGGATCCCCTAGCTTATCCTACTAAACATTTAACCAAAATATCACAGTTTGCAGGGGCATATGCTACTACCACTGTTGATAAAGCTACTAAGGTTAAAATGTTGTTATAGCAGAAGGAAGTCAAAATACATGAACTAAAGAGGCTATTACAGCAAAAAAATCTAACTCCAGTGAGAAAATGAAATCAAAGATGGCCCAATTTCAAAAATATTTTGAAAGTCTTAATTTGCAGAATCAAGCAGAAATCATTGAGAAGCAAACACAATTAGAAGCAACAATGAACATATTACAAATCCAACAACAGTTAGAGAAATTCATAAAGGAGGCATTGGATGTAAATGCTAAGTTGAACCAACAACAAAAAGTATTTTTCCAACAAGCTTCTATTACTAGCTCTTATTGTGACTCAAGTAAAATACTAATCCAGTAAATAGCTATCTAGAAACTTGAATGTGAGAATATTGAGAATAAAATCAATGAACACATTCAATGGCAAGTATCAGACTCAGGAAAGGAAGCTGATCTACCCCAGGTAGATAAGTTTCACAAGGAAAACTTATTCAAATATTGGGAAGCATAGATAAAGCAGCAGAAAAAACATTCAAGTTGACAAAGGAAATTATTGAGTCTATGTGTGAACATCTTGTGAAAGTAGAACTTATCAAAGAGTGCACATATGAAGTGATATCAGTAGTCAAATAGCTAGAAACACAGTTGAAACAAAAGCTATAAACACAGGATGAAATAATTAAGAAGGTAAATAATTTTTATCAAGAAAATTACTGGAATTTTCTGATCAAACCTTATCATCAATACTAGATCCTGCAGTTTTTGACACATTCAACAAGAAGATCGTAACCAACACTCTCAAATGCGATATTCAGAGGACAGGTCAGATCACATATTTCACAGCCAGCTTAGCTCAAGCCCATGCTAGATATTTATCAATTTCAGGAGGAAATCCAAAAGAAAGATTAGAACTCTTAAGTCATATTGTTACTTTATTTTCCTAGATTGTAGTGAAATTTAGTCTTACAAGGATGGTTGTTTGAAAATTCCTCTATTTTTATGTAATAATATATTTTAGAACATAGTTATTTTAGTATTTAAACTACTCTCATGCATTTATAGAAGGGCCGAAAAATTTTTCAAAAACATTTGCAAAGAATGCACTATTGTAAGTTTGTGAATGGTTTGATGAATGGATGGAACACAATCTATTATATTTTGACAAATAAAGTTGTTTAACTGATGTTTCATTGCTGTACTCTTTAAATTGCTTGAAAGTGAAGAGGAGCAGGTCAATTACTGTCAGTTTACATGAGTAGAACTTTGTACATATGGTACTTCTATTCACTTGTATTAAGTATTTCTTTATAGAATGACAATCATCTTTTTATTGTATTATATATTTGAAACGTTATTATACATGAATGTTACATGCACTTCTGTTCTAATATTCGTCTGTGATTTCTTATTGAATATATAATGACACATATGAATGCGACATATTTTTCACAATTCTTCTAATCAAACTATTTTTTTAGAATCATCTTACATAATTTTCATATCTTTCAACTGTTAAATGATCTATATTACTAGTAGTTGAAGGATATCTCTTTAGATGGCATAAAGGAAGAAACACCCCAGGTATATAGTGGAGTAAATAGTATAGTTACATGCAAGTGATAGATTAGAATAATTTTATATTGAATTTTGTATAGTCAAAACACACCCCAAAATCATCCTTATTAGGAAATTGGTCCCATTATCCCCAGTCAAAGCCATTACACCAAACGGAAAAGGAGCTGCTTTAAGGTCTGGATCGGGTGGTTTTCCCCCATGTTTTGGTAGCAAAATTCTGAGGCCTCAACATTATGGCGCTATAAGGAGGGTCTTGTGAATCGAAAAAAGGTTTGATCAATCTAAAGGTCAATCTAAGAGTCTCTCTCCCTCTAAATCCCCATAAACTTCCAAAAAATTATCTAGATCCTCATCTTTAAAATTTGAAATTGATCATCCTTCTCCTAAGTCTCCTAGTGATACTCAACCCATACTATCTCCTAATTCTCATCAAAATTCCCCATAAGTTTAGTCTTTGATAGAAAAATTAGACAGAGTATATATTTCTATTGAAAAGCCTGAATATTCCCAAATATTGGATATCCGTATTTCGTCTTCTTTACAACCTCGAAGAATATTAACTCGATCAAAAATTCAAAAGACAAGAATTAATCCTTTTGAATTTCCCATTGATAGTACTCGAAAGAGAATAAATAGGACTCAATCAAAGTCAATCACCAGCGATATCTTATCCCATTCATCATCATTACCTCTGCTCACTTCCACAACTTTCATTCCCACATTCAGTGTTACTTTAACTAGTTCCAGTACTCAAATTACTATCCCTTCAAATAGTCCTAGAACTCAGCCTGCCTCTTCTTCAAGTTAAACTCAATCCATCACATCCACCCAAGCTCTAATGGCAGGCCATCCATGGAACAATCCAGGGGCTATAAATATGCCCGCTTCTCTTCATGCTCTTCCAAAATATCTTGAAATGTGGTTACCTAAATTTAATCCTGATGATGGTCTTCCAACAGAAGAACACATTCACAATTTTATGTTAGCCATCAATCTAAAAGAAGTAGTTGAAGAGGATTGTGTTGTAAGATTATTTCCGTATACTCTAATACGCAAGATCCTAGTATTTTTCACTGCCTGCTTGCTCTATAACTAGCTGGAATATGTTTAAAGAGTAATTTCTAGCTAAGTTTGGGGATGACAGGACCACTGCTATGCTCATCAATGATTTATCAAATCTAAAAGCTAAGACATGTGAGAAGATAAAATATTTTAATTCAATATTTAATAAATTACTCAATAAAATTCCTTCTACATCAAGTCTTGGTGCAGAAGTTCAAATTGAGTGGTACATTCCATCTCTTCCATCCAATATAAATACTTTTGTTGATAGAGAAAAACTGTCGACACTTGCAGAAAACATGAAGGAATCTCTATATGTAGAGAAACACATAACCGCTCTCGATAAAAATAATTCTCAAGAAGATAGAAAATAAAAAAAAGGTATATTTCAAAGATGATTCTAAAAAGAAACTGCCAAAAGACCCTTTTGATGTGGAAGGTCTTCAAAAAGTTTTGAATACTATGACAAACGAGATGACAGATATCAAGAAACAAGACGCTGAAAATTCTAGCTCAAAAAAGACTTTCAGAAACTTCAAGAAAGGTGAGTCCTCTAATACTCAACCTATGAATATCATATCTAATGTTGAATCTGATCAAGATACAGAGGAAGCGCAAACAAAGGAAGAAGAAGAAGATGAAGAAGAAGAAGTTGAACTAAATAGAATGTGGGATTTCATCCTACCAAATGAAGAACACCATAAAGCTTTACCTGTGAGTACAAGGAGAAAAATGACTACTAAAGCAATGCAACCAAGTCAACAAAAAAAGATTTCAACTCTTTCTAAGGATAAATCAGTAAGCAAAATTTCTACTTCAAAGGCTACACAAACAAGTCCCGTTACTTTAGATACTCCACCTACATCTAAGACAATGGTAGTCTCAGATGTTGGGAAAAATACTGAGAGGGGGGGGGGGGGGTGAATCAGTATTTAGAGCTTATATCTTGACTTTAAATTTTCTTTTGCAGAATTTCATACGCGGATTTTATGAACTGAACTCACGTATACACGCAGATATGCTGAAATAAACTCGCTTATACTGATATAAATTTCTAGTTTATAAAGTATATCAGAAACATACTTTAAAATAGATTTACCAGTTATGCATCAGGTTAGATAAGCAGGAAATATGTGCAGTAATAGTAGTATATAAAATCAAAAAAGTGGAACACACATGAACACCAGTATTTAAGGTGGAAACCCAATTCAGGAGAAAACCACCGCTATTGTCATCTCTGTTTTCAATATTTATTGTATGGAAAAATGTTTACAACATTGTACTAATGCAGACTCATATCAATACGCAGGCTTCTACCTATAGAAGGCTGCAACCTTCACTCGTTTACCAGCTGCTACTGGAAGGGAGCTTCAACCCCTTGATCTTGTTTACCAGCCACTCCTGGAAGGGAGCTTCAACCCCCTGAACATAACACCAGCTTCTACTGGCAGGAAGCTTATACTTCCATACTGAAGGCTTCAACCCTCAGACCCACTGCAGACCACGTTTCATCAATTTTCATACTGGATCAAAAGCTTCAACACAACCCTTTATCAACAATCATAAAATTTTCCCAACACTTCAATTAGAACAGTGAAAACACTGTGACCAGAACTTCAGAAATAACCCAGACTTCAAAATAGATATGCAGATACAAACTCAACCCTGAACAATCATTGATTCAAATAGCATATGCTACTTTGCTTCAATGAAGCCGTGTACATACGTGCTTTCCTGCACATCAACCCGCGTGTACTTCTATGTATTTTATTCTTCAGAAAACCCTAACTTCCATACACGCTTTTCATATAGCGAACCCACGTATATACGTGATTTTGTTGAAACCAAATAGTGTATAGATTTGTAAAAAATAATTTTGCAGAACAGACCAGTTCTATAAACTTACCCAGATTTATTCATTTTCTTCAACATACTTGCGCCAGTTCTTCATCATTCCTTCAATAGGTCATTCTAGATATCATCATCATCAGATCTAGAGATCTTGCACCATCATTATATCCATGGGTGCATCATAGATTCAGATCTATCAATTAAGAATAGAGTTCATCCATGCAGATATTCCTTAGAGAAATTTATTCATCAACAACCCTTACTCTTACACTCCTAGCACTATGATCTTCTTCTCCTTATATAGATTTAGCTTTTACCAGTACCATGAGTCAAAACCACTCAACTGCTGATGGTAATCTTGGACAGAATCAAATAGATAATACAACGCTTAATACTGTGGGATAATACCATGGTAAAACCCTCTGGTATTATATATTTGGAGCACAAATGGGCATACACGACTTGGGATGTACTTATCCGCATGCATACGTGACTTGCATTTTACAAATCCGCGTATACATTGTGACATAGTAAAAATAGCATCTCTCTGGCCCATACTGGAAATCTTTTCTCTGTCACATATGAACTGATATGTAGATACATCATTCTTACATATTTAACAAATAGGTTGCTTATTATAGGAAAATCATCAAGTAGGTTTCCATCAAGGACAACTTCATCAAGTAGGTTGCCATCAAGGACAACATATTACATCATATTGCCAACAATATCCCCCTTTGGACTTGATGGCAACCACGATGGTGTTTGATCACCACAAAAGATAGATACATTAATCACAACCATTATTCAAACACAATGATACTCTCCCCCTTTGACATCAAGGGAAAAGGACAGAACAAGGTTTCTCTTCCATTGTAGAGAGATGAGCTCTGTAGATCTGAAGTGTATTGAATTTACCGTGCTCCCCCTGAGTTCATGCTGAATCATTAGACATATTTTTTAATGAAGTACATGAATCTATAACTCAACCAAGTATGACCATTCCGATCACCAAGGACTCATACTTACATCAATGATCCAACCAAGTGAAATTACATATTTGACTGAACTACCCAACCAAGTGGGTTTACAAATTTTGACTCAACTACCAAACCATGTGGGTTTACAAATTTGACCAAGTCATTACATGAATGAATATAACAATTTTACAACATAGGTCTCAACATTACCTTTTCATCAAATTACTTTTTATAAACAAGACCAATGAATCTCAATCATGAGATTAGACCACAAAAAACACTTATAATGCCAACAATGCATCCTTTCCCACAGAACAAGTGCTCCCCCTTAGCTTGTGCATCCTGAACACTTTCAACAGAAAATAATCAAGGCATCTTTATCAACAATATATTAGAGAATGAAACTGAAATGTAAGAACTGGAACATCACCAGAAATACCCAACAACATTGCAACTGTTCTGAAAATGCTGACCCAGAAAATTATGCCAGCAAAAACCCATACGTGGCTTTCTGTATATAAACTCACATATAAATGCGAATTTCCTTTATGAAATCTGCGTATCCAATTTAATCTTCTGAATTTAAACAGATCTGATCTTCTGAGCGATAGAGACAAATCCCAGCTTTTGTCTGAGATATTTGAATGCTTCCCTGGGAAGAGGTTTAGTAAATATATAAACAACATCGTCTTTGGAGGGAACATATTCTAATTTCACCTTTTGTTCAAGCACTTGTTCACGTAAGAAGTGATACTTGATAGGAATGTGCTTGGTTTTGGAATGCATAACAGGATTCTTCGAGATACTGATGGCACTTGTATTATCACACATAATGGATATGGGAGGTGAACATTTGATTTCAATGTCTTGTAAAGTCTGCATCATCCAAATAAGTTGTGTGAAACATGATGTGGCAGCCACATATTCTGCTTCTGTTGTAGATAAGGCAATAGAGCTTTGCTTCTTGCTGAACCAAGATACTAATCGGGGCCCCATATAGAATGCACCACCAGTAGTGATTTTCTGATCATCAACATTTGCAGCCCAATCTACATCTGTGTAAGCATGAAGAGTGAGATCAACATTATTTGGATACCATAGTCCAAAGTCTCGAGTTCCTTGTAGATATTTGAATATTCTTTTGACAGCTTGAAGGTGAGACTCTTTTGGATTAGCTTGGAATCGTCTAACAATCCCAACTACATGAATAATGTCTGGCCTTATTCCTGTGAGATAAAGCAGACTTCCAATCATGGATCTGTATTCTGGTTGATTTACCATGGAAGAATCATCATGAGAACTGAGGTTATACCCGGTTATCATTGGTGTACTTACAAGTTTGCAATCTTCCATCCCATACTTCTTCAGAATTTGCTTAAGATATTTTGCTTGTGATAAGAATATACCATCTGTTGCTTGTTGCACTTGTAAGCCAAGAAATAATGTTAGTTCCCCAAGTAAAGACATTTCAAATTCTTGCTGCATAACAGAAGCAAATTTCTGACTCATGGATTCTTCATTACTTCCAAAAATGATGTCATCAAAATATACAACCACAATCAATAGTTTATTATTTTCAAATTTTATGTATAAGTTGCTATCAGCAGATCCTTTTGAAAAACCTTGTTGATGAAGATATTTGTCAAGATGATAATACCATGCCCTTGGAGCTTGTTTGAGACCATGTAAAGCCTTTTTAAGTTTACAAAAACGTTTTTCATCATTGCCCAAAATGAATCCTTTTGGTTGTTCTATATAAACTTATTCTTCTAGATCACCATTGAGGAAAGCAGATTTAACATCCATTTGATAAACTTTGATTTGTTGAAATCTTGAAAAATAAAGAAACATTCTGATGGCTTCAAGTCTAGCTACAGGAGCAAATGTTTCTTCAAAGTCTATACCTTCTTGTTGAGCATACCCTTTACAAACAAGTCTAGCCTTTTTTCTAATAACATCTCCATTTTCATTTAACTTGTTATTGAATATCCATTTTGTTCCAATAACATTTTTAACATGAGGTCTTGGAACTAGTTCCCAAGTATGATTCTTTTCAATTTAATCAAGTTCTTCATTCATGGCTTGAATCCAACATTCATCTTGAATCCAAGTTCTTCCTTCTGCAAATAAATCTATGCCACAGTTCTCAACCTGTAATTCCTTCTTTCTCCATATTTTGGAAGTTGATGGTATATGCTCTTTTGGCTGAAGTTTGCTCTTGCATTCAGATTCCTCGTGACCAAAGTTATTGCAATAAGCACATTCAATTTCATTTTGAAGAGGGGAAAAGTTGTTATATGTATTCTTCTTTATTCCAGTATCAATTTTTTTCTTTCTTGCTTCTCTATTCATGATGGTTTTGTATGCAACACATTGAACAAATTTATGACCAAAATTATGACATGAGAAACATTGTCCATTGAAGAAAAAAATTCTGCGATCATTGAACCTTCTATTTTTTTTTACCTGCTGGTTGGTATTTCTATGAAAGGTATTCCTCTTAGTGTTCTTTGTATTGAGGTGGTCATGCTTTACCTGTAAAGTTTCTTTGTTTCTTTGCTGAGTGGCAGAATGTTGTAGGCTGGCTGTAGTTGCTTTTAAATAGTTTGGCGTTGAAGACTGAGAAGATTCTCCGACATATCCAAGACCTGTCTTTATAAGAGGATAACATTGTACCTTGATAATTTCATCTAAGGGTTCAGCTCCTTTAGCAAATTTAAGATTCAAAGTCTTTACTTTCTCAATTTTTTTTCTCAGACTTACTACTTCACATTCTAATTTCTCATTGTTTTTCTCCTTTTCTTCAAGTTGATTTTTTAGAGTTTCTATGGATATTTTTTTTTCTTCCAAAAATATTTTGAGTTGATTGATTTCTTCAAGAAAATCATTGTCTTCTAGAGAATCCATAAAAGTATCCTTTTATTCTCTAGACTCTTTTTCAAATGCCATGAGAAGTCTAAGATCTTGATCAGATTCTTCCTCACTATCTGATAACCCATAACTATCTTCATGAGTATAATAACTTTTTCTACTGCTAAATCAATTCTTATTTCTTCTTGCTACTTCTTTTCCTTTGTCATGTGTTTCTTTATGAGGACACTTAGCAGCATAATGACCAACTCTTCCACAAGCAAAAAATTTGAAAGGAAGCTTACCTTTGAACCTTCCAGTGCCAAGTTGGAGCTTCTTTACAAAATTTACCTCATCTTCTTCTGAAATATACCCTAATCCTTTTGTTTCTTGTACTTATTTTCCTTTTGTAGAGGCTCTAAAGACAACTTCTTTGACTTCAGAAGATCCTCCTTTTCTCATTTCACATGCAGTTAGAATCCCATGAATTTGGACAATATTAAGACTTTGAAGATCCTGTTTCTCTTCAATAGCATACACTTTTGACTCAAATTTTGAAGTTAGAGATCTTAAAATTTTTTCAACCAGAGTAGTGTCAGTTATGGTTTCACCCGAGTTTCTCATGCGATTTACAATATCATCTAGACGTAAAAAGAAACTGGCAATGCTCTCTTCATTATGCATCCTTAGATTTTCATATTGAATTCTGAGAGTTTGGAGTTTATCACTTTTTACCTTTGTATCACCTTCATAGCTTAGAATAATTTTGTCCCATATTTCCTTTGCTGTATTCAACTGCATGACCTTGACAAATTCTAATTTAGTCAGACTCCCCAATAGTGCATTGACTGCCTTCAACAATAGCCCATACATCTGCTCCAAGAGATTGAAGATAGGATCTTGTCCATGTTTTCCAGAAGATTAAATTGTTTCCATTGAAAAGTGGAGGCCTGATAGATGCTATCCCATCTTGATTGCTCATCTTGGCTGATCTTCTCCCAATGTTTTCATAGTTTCTTCAAGGACTCCGTCTCATACCAATTGCTGGGAAAATATTGAGAGGGGGGGGTGAATCAAAGATTTAGAGCTTATCTTGACTTTTAACGTTTTTTTTTTTTGGAGAATTTCTATATGTGGTTTTTATGAAATGAACTTCGCAGTATACACGCAGACATATGCCGAAATAAACTTGCATATGCCGATATAAATTTCTAGTATATAAAGTATCTCTAAAAAAGACTTTAAAATAGATTTACCAGTAATGCATCAGGTTATATAAATAGGAAATATGTGCAGTAACAGTAGTATAGAACATCACACAAGTGGAACACACATGAACACCAATATTTAAGGTGGAAACCGATTCGGTAGAAAACCACTGCTGCTGTCGTGTCTGTTTTCAATATTTGTTATATGGAAAACTATTTACAACATTGTACTGATACAGAATCATATCAGTACGCAGGCTTCTACCTAAAAAAGGCTGCAACCTTCACTTGTTTACCAGCTGCTACTGGAAGGGAGCTCCAAACCCCTGATCGCGTTTACCAGCCACTCTTAGAAGGGAGCTTCAACCCCTTGAACATAACACCAACTTCTACTGGAAGGAAAATTCTACTTCCATACCGAAGGCTTCAACCCTCAGACCCACTGCAGACAACGTTTCATCAATTTTCATACTGGATCAAATAGCTTCAACACAACCCTTTATCAACAATCATAAAATTTTCCCAACACTTCAATTAGAACAGTGAAAACACTGTGACCAGAACTTTAGAAATAACCCAGACTTCAGAATAGATATGCAGATACAAACTCAACCCTGAATAGTCATTGATTCAAATAACATACACTACTTTTCTTCACTGAAGCCGCATACATACACGCTTTCCTGCACATCAACCCGCGTATACTTCTATGTATTTTATTCTTCAGAAAACCCTAGCTGCCATATGCTTTTCATGAAGCGAACCTGCGTATATACGCCCTTTTGTTGAAACCAACTAGCGTATAGATCTGTAAAAATTAAATTTTACAGAACAGACCAGATCTATAAAAATTACTTAGATTTATTCATTTTCTTCAGAAGACTTGCACGAGTTCTTCATCATTCCTTCAGTAGGTCATTCTAGAGATTCATCATCATCAGATCTAGAGATCTTGAAACATCATTATATCCATGGGTGCATCATAGATTCAGATCTATCAATTAGGAACAAAGTTCATCCATGCAGATATTCCTTAGAGAAATTTATTCATCAACAATCCTTACTCTTACACTCCTAGCACTATGATCTTCTTCTCCTTATATAGATTTAGCTTTTACCAATACCATGAGTCAAAACCACTCAACTACTAATGGTAATCTTGGACGGAATCAAATAGTTAATACAACACTTAAGACTGTGGGCTAATACCATGGTAAAGCCCCCTGGTATTATATATTTGGAGCACAAATGGGCATACGCGACTTGCGACATAATTATTCGCGTGAATACGCGACTTGGCTTTTACAAACCCACGTATACATTGTGACATATTAAAAATAACATCTCTCTGGCCCATACTGGAAATCTTTTTTCTGTCACATATGAACTGATCTATAGATACATCATTCTTACATCTTTAACAAATAGGTTTCTTATCATAGGAAACTCATCAAGTAGGTTTCCATCAAGGACAAATTCATCAAGTAGGTTTCCATCAAGGACAACACATTACATCATATTTCCAACATCAGACACTATTGATTATAATGTATTTGAAGATATGAAGAAAACCAGGGCCAACATTTCAATTCATGAGCTTACTAAATTAAAGAAGCAACAAAAAATCTTACTTAGAGACTTAAATGTGGTTCCTGCTTCAACCTTACCTGCTCCAGTAATAGTACAAGATAATAATGAAATGGGTAAGCCACCTTATCCTTCAACTAAAATAGATGCTACAAACTTGATTATGATAGGTGATCGATCCATCTCTCATACTAATCCATTTCTCTTAACATATGATATCTATAATAAAAACTTTCATCATTGTTTAATAGACTCAGGGGCTTCCTCTAATATAATTCCAAAATCAGTCTGTGCTAAGTTGAACATAACTCCTCAAAGTTTCCCTCTTCATATAGAACAACTTGCTAGAACCAGAGTAGAAGTGGTAGGAGAAATAAATTATGTTTCCATCAGATTATCATCAAACCCCAAGGTTACTCAAATAATTGATATATTTGTGGTTGATATTCATGAGTTTTACATCTTAGTTTTAAGCCGAGACTGGTTTTAAAAACTTCATGGATATTTTTCTACAGACTGGTCGCATATGTGGCCACCATATAATGGAAAGCCAAATCAAATTCGAGTAGACCGTGAAAAGTTCATGAAACATACAGTCACCAATCTTGAAGGGGTAAATGAGCTAGTAGTATTCAATAATACTATTATTGGAAACTACTCAGTAGAGTCATTTTTAGGAAATTTCAATTCTCAACCATCACCTTTCTTTGATAATGCAGTTGTTTCTCAGATTGAGATTTTTTCCCAGAAAGATAGTTCCAAGTGTATAAATTTTGTAGATAAAGCAGTAGTTAATTCTTTATTTTGATAGTTCTAAATATGAAGATGGTGCAGGCGCTGACTGTATTTTAATAAACCCAGTAGGAGAAAAAACCATGTTAGCCTACAAACTAGAATTCAATCGTACAAACAATATAGCTGAATACAAAGCATTACTCCAAGGTTTGTACAAAGCCATTGATCTTAATATCAAATATTTGAAAGTCCTAGGGGATCCAGAAATCATTGTTATATAGGTAATAAATACCATTCATTATAATTGTGGACATTTAAAGCATTATCAATCATTAGTCCAAGAATTAACCATTCATTTCTTAGCCTTTAATATTTCTTCTGTACCTAGAATGTAGAATGCTAGTGCAGATCTACTGGCAAATGTAGCATCAAAGTTAATTCCATCTCAAGAGTGCAGTCCCGATAGATTTTCCATTGAAATAATTTTTATACCATGTGTTCCTGATAATATTACCAATTGGAGAGTATTCAATCATGATTCAGATATCATAGATTTCTTAACATCTGAAGGATCTTATGATAGTCAAATTTTGGATGAAAATGAACATGAAATTCATATTGAGGAAGAATAAGACGAAAATTGTCAAGTTAGAAGACCTATATGATCTGAAATATAGGTTTAAAAGAGTTACTAACTCAAAAACTCAAAGCTCTACCTTAAGATTTGAGTTAGTAAATCTAGGAACTGACGAAAAACCTCAAAATGTTAATTTAGGTATTGGTCTATATTCCGAAGAAATATTATCATTTATCAGATTATTTAGAATGTAAAAAAGTGTATTTTCTTTGGATTATAGTGATCTTAAAACATATAACACTTCTGTTATTCAAAATACCATTCCCGTGATCTCAGAAGAAAAACCTATACAATAGAAATTGAGGAAGATTCATCTAAATCTAGAAAATAAAAATAAAATAAAGTTGAACAAACTCCTCAAGGAAAAAACCATCTTTCCAGTCAAGCCTTCTAAATGGGTATCAAATTTGGACGTGTCAAGAAGAAGAATGGCGATATTAGAATTTGCATTGATTTTAGGAATTTAAACAAAGCATGTCAAAAGAACAACTTTCCATTACCAACCATGGAACAAGTAATACAAACAGTAGCTAGTTCTGAACTTATGTCATTTATAGATGGATTCTTGGGATATAACCAAATTCTCATACATCCAGATGACAGATTAAAGACTACATTCAAGACTAAGTGGGGAACTTATGCCTATCAAAAGATTCCATTTCCATTAATTAATGTAGGTGCCACTTTTCAGAGAGCTATGGACACAACTTTTAGGGGGGTCATAAATAAATCAGTGGTTATTTATTTAGATGACATTACAGTCTTTTCTAAACAAGTAACCAATAATGTGAATGACCTAAAGCAAGTCTTTGAGCGATGTAAAAGTTATGCCATCTCATTAAAACTAAAGAAATCATTTTTTGCATTATATGAAGGAAAATGTTTAGGATTCATTGCGTCAAAAAGAGGTATCTATATTGATCCTGAAAGAATTGAAGAGATTAAAAGAATTCCTTTCCCCCATAACAAGAAATCTATGCAGTCATTTCTTGGGAAAATTAATTTTGATAAAAGTTTTGTCCCTGACTTTTCACAAATAGTTTTACCATTACAAAACATGATTAAGAAAAAATCAATCTTTAAATGGGGACATAATGAAAGACAAGCATTTGATTTTATTAAAAAATCCATTGTCAATGCTCCATTCTTGACTACGCCCAATTTTCTTAATCCTTTTACTTTATAAACTTTTTAATCATATACATCATACGTTGTTGTTTTAACACAACTTAATGACCAACAAATGTAGAAATTTTTAGTCGAACCCCAGTTACCAGTTTCTCCTTATTACTCCCATGTAGTTAAATTCCCATTCCCATAATCATACATTAAACAAGCTAGAAATAATAAATATTTCTAAAAACACAAATTCTGGAAATTTCAAAGTGCTAGAAAATGCAGAAATAAAACTCAGAAACAATTTCAGCAATACACACAGAAAATGATACGCTGATTTTTGGTCAATATGACCCTAGAAAAACCCCGTACAACTCTTTGGGAAAACTAGTTCGAAAGCACCTCTTTATTTCTGAATATTTCTTTTACAGAGAAATGAAAAGTACAGTAAAAATTTCAGCAACCAGTAATTTTACTCATCTCAAAAACCGTGCACAAACTCTGCCTCCATTTTTGTGCAAAATAAAAACAAAAATTTATAGCAGAAAGTACAACCTTAAATGATATATGGACAACAACGAAAATAGTGCCCGAACAATTGTGCGTCCTCCCTTGGAAATTGTGCCACTTGCTGCCTCGAAAAATGTGTTGTACGACTGCTGCATGGACCTGGATTTGTGTGTTGCTGAACTGCTATACGGATTCCAAAAAAACAGAACTATTTTTCTACTATACAGACCTCGATTTCTATGCCTCCTTGCCTGTTGTACGGACCTCTAAATTTGTGCTGCATTAAATTTTGTTTTCACCTCCTCGAAATTCGTGTCACTTGCCTTGAATTTCGTGTTGTTACTTTCTATATGGATTTTCAAAAATCTAGCTGTCTCAGTATGCATGCCAAGGTACTGTTCTTCCTCCTTCTTCTCTGCTAAAAAATATCTCCTTGCTCTCTTCTCCTCCTCTCTCAATCTGCTCATAAAATACTGAATGACCTTTTCCTTCTTTTCCTCCTTTAACCTAACCCTAAGTGACTTTTGGGGAATCCCTAAATCCAATGGATGAGATAGCTTTAGATCTAGGGTTGAGATTAAATGTGCATTTAAATCTCACTTTCTATTTTTTAATTCACCCCACTTTAATAAAGAACCACTTAGCCTTTTATTTCCAAAGTCACTTTTCACTTTCTAATTTCACATTGACTTTATTAAAGTCAATTTAAAATTAGACTTAGTAACTTTATCACTTATAAAGTCACTTTTAAATTACATTTGTCTTTACCACTTAAAAGTCACTTTAGGATAAAAAGTTAAAAACATTTGGAAACTTTTCCCTAGGCCAAATATCAAAGCCTTAGGGAACCACTTGTCCTTTGGTATCCAAATTTCAACACTCCCCCTTACCGAGGAAAGTGTTCATCACCACCCCCATTTTGTCTCTGAAGTAGACATGTTTTCCCCGTGGTAAGGATTTGGTGAATATATCTGCTACCTTATCATCTGTGTGAATATAATCAAGCTTCACATCTCCCTTCTGAGCTTAGTCTCTGATGAAATGATATTTTATCCTGATATACTTTGACCTGTTATGAAATACTAGATTCTCCGTGAGTTTAATGCAACTCTTATTATCACAGTAAATCACTGAAGGTCTCAACGCTTGACCAAATAATCCAAACAACATCTCGTGAAGCCATGTGGCCTCACAAATAGCTAGACTTGATGCCATGTACTCTGCTTCCACTAAACTCAATGCTACTGACTGCTACTTTCAGCTGAACCATGACACAACTGCTGAACCCAACCCGAAACAACACCTTGAAGTGCTCTTCCTATCAGAATCACAACCTGCCCAATCAGAATCAATGTACCCTACTAATCTCACTCCATCTTCCTATCTATAATCCAGACCATGATCCAATGTCCTCTGCAAGTACTGCAAAATGTGTTTTGCAGTAACCCAATGCACTCTCCTGGGCTCACACATGAACTGGTTCATCGTGTTGACTACAAAACATATATCTAGTCTAGTGTTGACCAAAGACATCAAGGAAAAAATCAATTGTCTATGCAATGTGGGATCTACAAACTCAGAATCTAAAGCATGAAGCTTCTTCCAATTAGTGATCATAGGTGTCAACATGGTTCTACAATCCTCCATGTGAAATCTGCTAAGGATGTCCACAATATACTTCCCCTATCCCAGGAAGAAATGCCCCTCCTCCTGCCACACCTCCAAACCCAAAAAGCAATGCATCAAGCCAATGTCCTTCATCTCAAACTCTAAAGCAAGATCTCTCTTGCAACCCTCTACGAGTCTCTCTACACCTGTAATGACCAAGTCATCCACATACATCACCAGAATGAAAGGCTCCTCACGTATCACAATAAAGTATAGGTTCAGATCTGCATCACTCTTTGTGAAATCCATCTCCTGCAAGTACGTATCAATCCTAGAGTACCAAGCTCTAGGAGATTTCTTTAGGCGATAAAGTGCCTTATATAGTCTACATACATGGGCCTCCTTCCCATGCACCTCAAAGCCCTACGGCTACTCAATGTACACCTCTTGCTGTATGAAAATCCATTCAGAAATTTAGTCTTGACATCCATCTGGTGGATCTTCCAACCCATCTCTATTGCTATTGATATAATGGAGAAAATGGAAGTATATCGAGCCATGGGAGCGAAGGTCTCCTCATAGTCTACTCCCTCTACCTGGGAGAATCCTCTAGCCACAAACCTTGCCTTGAACTTCTTGATGCTTCCATCTGCAGTGTGCTTTACCTTGTAAAGCCATCTGGAAGTAACCATGGATTTTCCCTCAGGCCTCGGTACCACCTCCCAAACATCATTCTTCATGATAGAAGAATACTCCTCCTGCATGGCCTCTCTCCAAACCTGCTGGCTAGCTGCCTCCTCATAGATAGAAGGCTTAGAGTCAACAATTTTGGCAACCATTTCCATATAGCTACATAATCGATCAGGTGGTCTTCTCTCTCTGACCAGTCTCTTCGGCCCAGCAACAAATTTGGCTTCTCTTAAGGTATCCTGAAGCCACTTGGGCTTCCTCTTCCCTTAGCACACTTCTCCCACCGGAGATTGAAACTCTTCATCCTCATCAGAAGCCAAACTCATAAATTTCTGTCTGTTGTCCTCCTACCTGAACCTATACCTATAGATGCTGAAGTACCGTGTGAACTGTCCCTCAGTGGACTACCTAGTGAACTGCTCTGCATGTTGCCCGAAGCACCACCCCTCTGACTCTTCGAGCCACTGCTCACTGATAGAACTGACACCATAATCGATGTACCTCCTGATCCCTGCCCACTGGATCCCTGTGACTGACTCAACTGCTCTTGAGGGTCTGGTGAATCCAGATACTCTAACTCCCGTAACCTTCTGAAAGCCCTGTCCTCCTCTAACTTCACATCCCGCCTGAAAACAACTCTCCTCTGTGTAGGAATATAAATCCGAAAGGCTTTTGAGGTCTCCCTATAGCCCACAAAGATACCCTTCTCTGCGGTGGGATCTAGTGTGGTCCTCTTCTCCTGAGGAACATAGGAGTATGTAATGCACCCAAATATAATCAAGTTGTTAGCCACCTATAAATTTTTGACAGAGAAAAACAGGTGGCTAAATTTATTTATGAGCCTTCAAGAGATACATTTCCTCTGGAAATCTCTCATTCTTGAAGCCTCTGTGTGCCCTTTGCCTTTGAAAAAATCTTCACTGTTGTTTCCATCCAAAAAGCCTCGCTGTTTAGTGAAAAAGAATGCTTCAAAGGCCTCTGTAATCCCCATTTTCACTCATTACCCTTCATTTTCATTGAGCCTCCTTTTCCCTTTTAGAACCTCCATATCCCTTTAAAAACCTCTAAAATCCTTTTAAGCCACTTAAAACCCATTTTACAGGCTTAAATCACCCTTTTCCCCTTTTATCAGAAGCCAAGAAAACCATTGAAAAACACTGATTTTGGCTTTAAAAACCCTTTTTTTTCATAACAGGCTTAAGCCCCTTTTGGTCTAGCCCTTAGCCCCTTTCCGCATGTAAACCGGTGCCAGGACCAGGCACTAAGCCCTTGGGCGCTAATCGCAATCGAAAGTTTGTTGTGAGCATTTTCCTTTGTTAATTAAAGATTCTCTGATGCAATTGTCTTTTGTTCTGTAGAACAACGCTGTGATATCAACCGTTGATCTGTATAGATCTAACTACCAGCGTTGAAGTCTCACCACGCCCATACATAGTTCCACTACCCCCCGATTGAACATTGACCATTGATCCCTTTCACGATCCGACGGTCATCGCATGATCACTAATTGCAGAATCTTAATATGTCACCCTCCGTTCTCCTCGATTGGCCAACTCTCCAATTAGATCCTGGCCATTGAATCCACAAGAAACAACAGTTAGGATCCGTTGCGCCTCTATTCACTGAGCCCATCATCGCCTCACCGGTTTTAATTTGGACCATTGAATCCACAAGAGCCAACGACCTAGATTGAATCGCACTCTGCCCCTATGCCCTCCATCACTCCCCCTCCGATCACATCTCCACCGTTGACCTCCGCCGATCCAACGGTCCATGTGTAATCGCAAGTTCCATTAGGGAATTTTGAGGTCTAAAATGGGCCTCCTAAGGAAATAATAAAATAATATCTAAACCAATAAAATAATATTTATGAATTTTCAATTCACTTTTTGCACCACAATCCATGTAACCATAGTTAAATTCAATTCAAAAGTTGTACCAAAATAAAATTAATAAAAAAATTGTATTGATGTGACTATAAATAAGAATGAGCTTTTCAAGAAAAAATCATTATCATTGAACAACTAATGCATTTGTCCTTTGTACTTAAATAACTTAAAATAAAATATAAATATAAAGTTATAAATTATAAATGATTATATGTTATTAATTAAAATTTATATTATTTAAATTGTATAATAACATGTAATTAATATACTATATAAAAATAATATAATATAATAAATGTATAGGGATATGCATTGTTTATTTCAATAAATATGAAATGACAATAATATACTTTTATTCAAAAAGTGTGAAATGACATTTATTATGAGTACTTTACTTTGAATTTAAAAGTACTTAGAGCACTACATGGTTAACCATTAGTTTTTATCCACCATTGAGAATGTGACAAGTAAGTACCTTTAACTCAATCAATGCCACCTCAACCATTAGGGATGATGTCATCCCCTAAAATGTGATTGGTTCTCATAAAGTGAATTTTGATTGTACATTTTCCTTAGGAGGCCCATTTTAGACCTCAAAATTCCCCTAATGACAACCTCAGAGTTTCAGTCCCTGCCTTTCTCCGATGCGATTTAATCCCCGCCGTTCGTTCCCTTTGATCTAATGGCTCCCCTTTCTCCCTACTCGTGCACTAACCCTTTTGCCTCTGCTTCCTCTTTAAATCTCCGCCATCCATCCCCATGGATCCAACGGTCAGGGTTTGTTCCGCCCGTCTATTATAATATTTTCCCCTTTGGAACATTAGCGCTCCTCTTTTTGATCCTGACCGTCCATTATCAGATCTGACGGCCCACATTAAAACCACCGCTGACTTTTCCCCACCATACCAACCATGCATCTCTTCAAATCACGCTCCATCATGCACCATTAGATCTCCCAGTCCTGCATTCAATGGCCCACAGTCAATCTCCCTCCGCCCTCCGGGTCCCACCACCAAAGCCTCCGTTTTCATTCGTTTTACTCCATTTCCTTTGTAATTCGCCCAACATTAAAACTTTTATGTTTTACATTAAAAGTTATTTTCTATGCCTAACCTTCTAAAGCAACCCCACCAACGAATCTCCACCGTCGATCATCATCCTATAGTCTCATCCAACGGTCCAGAACTGTCTTTTCACCAAGTTTCCATCAGACCAGTTTTTCCACCATTACACAACAGTTTTCACCGTTTTTCGCCCGCATCCACTATTGTCACTGCCGCGCCTCCATCTTCCATAGGCCTCCATAGCATCCACATCCACTCCCATGGATTTTTATTAACAATTTTATTATGTATTTCAGGGTCACAGATGTCTAAAATCGTTCCCTGTCTCACCATCACATACAGGAAAATCACAGAGCGCAGAGAAAGCTTGTTCCGA